>PVKM010004122.1:0-53654 GCA_004027735.1 Carollia perspicillata | reverse complement strand
GAGGATCCCCAACCATTGACATCATCTTCCCCTGACATCCAGTACCTCATCATGGCTCTATAACAATTGAACATATCTATCAACAATTGAATCTAAAAAACAAAATAAACAGGGAAGCAGAACAGAATCATAGACACAGAGAATGATTTGATGGTTTCCAGATGGGAGGTGGGTCAGGGGGTTAGGTAAAAAAGGTGAAGGGATTAAGAAGTACAAATTGGTAATTACAGAATAGCCATGGGAATGTAAAGTACAGTATAGGGAATAGAGTAGCCAAATAACTTATATACATGACTCACGAACATGGACAATGGTGTGGGGATTGCCCGGGGGAGTGGGGAAGTTAGGTGGAGGGGGCCAAGGGGGTACAATTTGGGACAACTATAATAGCATAAACAATAAAATATAATTCATAAATAACTAAATAAAAATAATACCATCTGTCCTGAGTGATTGTTTTGCTCAATTATTACCAGTAGTTCTATCATCTTCCTTCCCATGTGCAGATAAAAGATGTGGTAAAATTTGGATCAATTTATTTTTATTTCATTTTTCCTGTATTCCCAGGTCACATCCTATGCATAATTTGTTCATATTATCTTAAATATTCACATCTATTTTTGCAAAGTTTAAATTCAAATTTATTGTTCAATTGTCCTTTTATCCTATTTCTGAATTCACTTCAACTTCTCATTTATATGAGATAAATTAGGTATTATCTATTTTATATTTTGCTAAATTCTAATACTTGTTATAATTAAATATGTAAAAACAAAAACAGGAGAAACTGAATGAATAGGAATTGTAACTTTAAGTTAGGATGAACTAAATATCATCAAGAGTACATAAAGTTACGAAGATTTTTCTGCTACACATTAAGCAAACTGGAATACTATGTCCTGTTATCTAATAAAATATATTGTTGTAGAAAAATAGAAAAACACAGATAAGCCTATTGAAAATTAAACTTTCCCTGACCAGTGTAGCTCAGTTGATGGGGCATTGTCCCACAAAGTGAAAGGTCTCTGGTTCCATTCCCAGTCAGGGCACTTGCCTGGGTTGCAGGTTCGGTCCCTGGTCAGAGCAAGTACAAGTGGCAATGACCGATGTTTCTCTTTCATATCAACATTTCTCTCACTTTGTTTCTCCCTCCCTTCCTTTCTCTCTACAAAACAAATTTATAAAATCTTTTTTTAAAAAGAGATTTTAAAATTAAAATCTTTCATAATTCCAGTGCCTGAGATGACCACTCTTAGTCCTTTCCTATTTTAACTATGTCCTGTCTAATTTTTCCAATTTATATATATATAAATTTATGTATATCATTTGTACATATCATTTTTTCTTACACTAGTTAGCTTCCTACTATATAGCCTATTTTATAATGTGCTTTCCATGTCAGTAAATATAAATCTAAAACATCATTCTTTATGGCTGCATTTTATGAATTTTATGAATGTTCTGTTTGAGTTACACACACCTTAGAAGATTTTTAGATACTATACCTGGATCCATTGTTTGCACATAATTTTGACTTAATGATTGCTTTGTAATAGTTAATACATAATGACCAGGCTCCACTTAAAGCCTACTATTATATGAATACTTCAGCAATAATGTTTAGAGGAAACCATGCATAATAATGTGAAATCCAGCTAAATGCATTTTTTATTGAACTACAGCATTTGGTTCCTCAGTCTCGTCTGCTATCAATTAAAGTGATAAGCAGGCACTCAAAAGCTAGCTTTTCAATTATGTTTTCTACCTTTCAACTGAAATGTTCCTGTCATTGCATATCGTGTAGTAATTTTGAAAAGGCTTCATCTTAGCAACCAAGTGATAACTTTAAAATCAAGAATCTGAACCAATTAATTCCTAACATTAATTACTTCTTTTAAAACAAAAGACACTTTAAAGTGACTGCAAATATACTTTTTATCCCACTAACAGCCCTTATCTCTTTTTCCCCAGTTCACAATTCTGTTGACAACTCATGCTCAGACTCAAATCATCATTCAAACTATAATTAAAGCATAATTCTGAACTCTCTTTGTACATGCTAATTCCAAACCACCAGATGTAAAAGCCACACAGAAATTCCTAGAGTATTATCAGCTTACAAGGAGCAGAATTAAAATGCATAAAAGTATCTCCTATACCAAGTAAATATTTTGGTTTTAATTACATTATTGCCTTGTTTTATGCTACTAATTACTACAATTTATTGCATAATTGACTCTCTGGAAAAAAAAAAAACCATTACCAGAGCAGGTCTGCAGTTAAATTGGAGATAATATACACTAATGATTTTGCCTAACCCCTCAGTTTCCTTACAAGTACAAGGTAAAATATACATTGTAATAGGTTTGATAAATCTTGTTTCTATTCTCCCATTAATACATAAAGATATCATATACTATCATTATTTGCTGATTTACTTCTCTGTAAATTTTCAAAATTACATTTTCAAGCCAAAAACGATGTATTAATCCATCTTTACTCTATAGTACCCAATCCAGAACTTGAAATTTAGTAGGTGTTCAATTAATTTTATTAAATAATGATTAATCCTTTGAAGTAGTCCTTTAAATTAACTAAAGCATTATTGTTAAACACTAGCTAGTATCTATTTCAATCTTTGCAGATTAAAAACCTGCAGCCTTTAGAGAAAAGACTGAACATTAGAAATAATAACAGTTTGCCACAGATTTTGAACAAATGAAGTCATTCTGCAACTCACCAGTCATTTCTAAGCCACTTGAGCTGCCCGCCCTCCTGCAGTTTATGACCTCGGTCAAGCCTTTCTAGTGAAATAAATCCGAGTATTCACTCTGGGGCCATCTATTGTTCTTGTAATTTGTACCATATTTTAAAGGCTATAAATACTTGCAGTGAAGCATAATTGCTGAGCTGCATTCATTCACACATAGGTGCATTGTTCTTTTAACTACAAGACCAGGGACCGGCATTTACTTCCTTCATAATAACTTAATTGTACATACCTTTGAACTCAGGATGTTCTTCAAATACCATGATTTATGTCCCCCTTGGTCCCATAATAGGCAGCCTCATCAAAATCAACTAGGCCAACTTCATCCTCCCAGGAGAGTAGCTAGCAATAAAAAGTGAAGAGTAATTTCTTAATAAAACTATATATACATGAATTCTTATCAAATAAAAAACTCATAAATTATGTTGCAAATGACAATAAATTGAGTGAAAATAAGCATAATTAAATATACAAATTTTCTCTACCTACCACTTCTAAGCCTATTTCCTTTTTGTTGCTGTGTTTTTTCTTTAATTTTTCTTGAACTAATGTGCCCTCTTATGGTTAAAATAAAAATATAATCAGAAATGTGAAAGAAGAGCTAACATATTAACTGCAATAAATATTTTTTATTTAAAAGGCATTTCTTTGACCCAAACCTATGTCTTCTGTATTAACATGGGCATGTTTTAATAAATAACAAGAAAAATATGAATTTTATCTATTCACACATGAATAGATAACACTAGTAAGGATCATCTACTGTATGACAAACAATGCTAATAAGGTGCAGCAAAAAGACCTTTGTCAAACAGATTTGTGTTAGTTCTTATTTTAAAAAGTGCCAAATATTTTGTTATTAATGATGTTTATAATTAAGTATTGCATGAATAGAAGTTGAAATATAGATTGGGGTTATGCCTATTCTAATATTATAATTTAACCATTTAATTTAAGAAAGCTATTACTCCAAAATAAATTATTTTGATTCTTCCTTCATTTTTATCTCTTTAACCTGAAGTGAGAGTCTATCCCTGACCTCTAAAAAATATAAACATTTGTGTACAAAAAAAATTAAATAGCTATGCTATTTGTTCACAATTTACCATCAGTGTTCATGCTTTCTTATTTTTGGCTCAGTTGTAATATCAAAAAGTAAAGAAGATTCAGAAATTACTCAGTTAATGTGACTTATACCAATAGTTCATTGAGGTAAGGCAGGGGTTCAGGGAGACATTGAGTGGATGATTTAGTTTGGCTTACTAAGGCCAGGAAAGTTATTATAGTTCTACAATACAATATCTCTAACAAGAATTTGGACAAGAAAAAAAACATATATACAGAAAACTAGTTAATTCTGTCTATCTAGAAGAGTAAAACTGAAATCAGGGGCATAAACAGAAAATATGCTTAAAGATTCTCTGCCTTGTTTACTCATTATTGTACTTTATATAATAATTTGCTTCTTATCAAGCATGATAGTATGTACATAACATGCAGTTTTCAAGTTCCTTTCCATTGTTGATGCATTCTTTTAAAAAAGACACAGATATTTTCCAGCTTCAGAAAGTCACGACATTAGTTTCCCTGTTATATAGAGGTGGGGTAACCATCATTTAAGTGAACTGACCTACCGAAAGCTGCACAGAAACAGTGACAGAAGCAAGGTTAGAATGTAGAACTATTTCTGCAGCTTGATGATTTGGGCAGGCTTTGTATGCACCACAGGAGTGTGATACTTTGTTAGAGAAAAAAATTCACTTTCTTGAAATAGATTTCTGCCTTTATCTTTCAGTACCAGTTTCATAGAATGCAATCTGTATTCAATATATATGATATTAATTTTTTATTTTAAGTGAATAGAAAGTGTTGAAAAGGGTGCAGGCTGGGGACAGGAACTTGGATTCCAGTTCTGTTTGCACTCCCAAATGAGCCTGAGCAAGCTGTGAAAGATTCTGGTTCTTGATGGCTCACTCTGTGAAGGAGGGTAGTAAATTAGAGAACTTCTGATCTCCTTTCTAATTTGAAACTAGAGAATTTTTTAATTTATATTTAGAAAGAGGGGATGGGAGGGAGAAAGAGAGGGAGAGAAACATCAATGTGTGGTTGCCCCTCAAGCCCCTACTGTGGACCTGGCCTGCAACCCAGGCATGTGCCCTGACTGGGAATCGAACCGGAGACCCCTTGGTTTGCACGTTGGCACTCAACCGACTGAGCCACACCAGCCAGGGTCCTCTGACTTTTTGACTGTCATAATTCCGCATCATAAATAGAGCTAAAAGTCAAGGAACAATCCAGTCCAATGATTCCTCTGTGATTTCTCAGCACAACCTCAGTGTAGTGGAACCTCTGCTAAGTTCTCCCTCCAGCAGGTTAGTGGTACCCAAGATTGAAGCCTGTGCCAAGGAAATTCTGTGCATCAACTAAAAAACCCCCTTTTGTCCCTGTTTCCACCAGTTC
The DNA here is from genome assembly GCA_004027735.1 of Carollia perspicillata. NCBI lineage: Eukaryota > Metazoa > Chordata > Mammalia > Chiroptera > Phyllostomidae > Carollia > Carollia perspicillata. The sequence goes on along the minus strand of PVKM010004122.1, from coordinate 48,424 downwards.
ATTTTCATAGTATTATCCCCTAGAAGCAAGAGCAAGGCATTCCCTTCTATCAACAAAAACTGAAGCCAAGGTAGTATATATAGCTTATAGGTAGATCAAATAAATGGTCAAGAACCTCCATTCCCTACCTTTTCACCTCACCTTAGTCAGATGCTCCTTTTGACTCTGATCCTCACCCTGGGCTCACCATGTGGTTATCATTCCTTGAAGCCATACGTAAGACCCATGCCTTAAGAAGCACACTGAAGGGCATCTATAAGTGCTTTGTTCTTTAATTTCTGATTTATAATACCAGATATTTTGCATTGGTCTAAGCATTTACTTCACAACCTTCTACACAGAACTTTCAATTTTTTATGACCTCTAGACCTCTAGGATTATAAACTTCTGCTCTATTCTAGCTTTGCGATTTTGGGTAAGAAATTTAACCTCTCTAAACCTCAGTTTTCTCATCTATAAATGTGGGATAAGAGTAACAACTTACAGAGTTATCATGATGATTAATCATATTTTTACAAATAAAATGATCAGAATAATGACTGGTACATAATAAGTAATCCATAAGTGTTAGTTTTATTAGAATGGTCCATTTAACTTTTTCACTCTGTCATAATGGCAGAAGACTAAGATTACCAGATGACTCAACATCTGGTAATCTTAGTTTCTGTTTTTTAGAATTAAGGTGCTCATAAAACCTAGTTTCCCAGTTCAACCCTATTGTCCTATGGTAATTATTGTAGCAACCCATTTTATTCTCTGTGTCCATATTTGGACAATAAAGTATATAACCACTCTAATTATAATATAGAGTACTCAGTTGTTCTACTATACACTTAGGAGAATGAATTAGATGGACTATGAAATCATGTAAAGCATTAAGGTTTTGTTAAAATATATAGTATTTTGTTAAAGTACAAATGTATTTTGTATTTTGTTAAAATATAAATGGAAAGAAGAAATATTTGAACACTTCATATATATAGTCTAAAATACTATAAAGTGCTATTAGCTTTGGTTAAGATGACATAATTTGATGGCTTTTTTGCTCTTAAGTAATTAGAGTTCGAACTTGTATGTGGAGATCTTTAACTTCATTTGTTCAAACTGCATGACAATCTCTCTGGAACTGTGCCCTCACTTCCCTTCAGTTCTTCCTCCCCTCTTTCCTATTGCTTTCACTCCCTCTTCTCCCCACTAGACGAGAGGGTTGAGTGAGCGGTGCACAAGAAAAAAGACGGCTTCTTCCCTCTCCTTACACTCAACCGTTAAACCAGGGTCCCCCAAAATGCTGGCAAGTCTCCAATCCCAGCCTGGAGAGCAATCACTTTTAAACACATATTAACTGAACTTCTTAAATCTAGGGAAGAAAAAAACAGATTTTTGTAAGAGTCCTCTGTCACTGTGTGATATCTACAGAATGACAATATCGAACCTGAGAAGTACTAACATCTTCATTTAGATCATTACTAACATTTTAAAGTACTTAAAGCCCAAAATAGCTTCTGGAGAATGACAGAAATTTTTAAAGATTATATTTAAATATACCACATGAGAACTGTTTTTATTTAGTATCTCTTTTCCATCATACAGAGTAGCTTTTCCAATTTGAATATTATACTATTTATGTCTATATTCAAATTAATTACATTGTTTTATTATAAATCATAGGTTGATAAAACTTATAAAATTTAGGCCAAAGAGATATAAGTGTATATTGCAAACAATCCTGTTTACTTAAAAGGTTGATTAATTATATAAACACAGTTCACAATTATGAAAAAATAGAGACTTTTATATACCTCATTAGACATGCAAAATTTAATCTTAAATATGAATCACTCTATAATTGCTTGATTGTTGCAATGAGATGAAAGAAAGAAAAAAACAAGGATCCTGCAGAGAGCAAGAAATTGTGAAAGCAATCATAGAGGGAAATAATTGTTACATTTATGATTCTTTCAATTATGGATTATGGAGGCAACTTCTCCACCACCTCTTCAGTTTCAAGACAGCATGGTGTTTTATAAAATAAAGCTCTGAATAAAGCAACTATTATCAATAGTGTTTGCAACTTAATTGGCTACCTTTGAAGTTAAAAGGTCCTTTGCTTTCTAACTTTGATTCGCAGCTGTATTTTAAGACATTGGCATTCTGTCCTGCTGTTTAACCTCCGTTTATGTTCTTAGAGTCTCTGGAGGATAATGCATGTATGTTTTACTAGAGTTGAGCAACATTTTCATAAGAAAAGAGTAAATGCAGATTCTGTTAAAAATCTGTAAGATTATGTGTTTATGCAACATGTTTACACTGTACATCTATCTTATTGTAATTACACTTAACACTAAAAGGAAGGTCACCTTAAACTACGAGTAGAATTGATTAAGTTCTCAACCAGGGCTAGCCTCTAATACCTGGCCTGTTTACCAGAAATAGTGCTAAGAAAGATGCATTCCCTGCTTAAAGGTTTGCCGGGAAGAAGCCTGACCTTACACAGTCTGGTCAAGGCCGATGTTCTCAAAGGTACCTACCCCAACAAAAAATGCCAGTCAGTAAGGATGGCTGCTTGAGAGATGAATTTCACTGCCCTGTTTTAACCATGACAAAAAGAGGGGCAGTACTGGTGTGACCAAAAAAAAGGGGAGGCTTACCAATATAATATTGTAAAGAGACAATAAAAGAGGGTAAAATGTACATCTCATTATTACAAGGGGAGATCAAGAATTACATGACCTAAAAATGTTGGAAGGTTAAATTTGGGGGAGGGAATCATTCATCTCAGGCTAATCTCAATGATCCATTTCATTACATTTTCCTGTAGTGATGTCTCAATGATGATGTGAAAATATCCTCTTTAATTAATGCCATAGCAAAGAAGTGTTTATTTAATGTCTGTTAAGTGTCGTTTGATCAGTAATACCAACACACCAAGTGTGAGAGACAACGACATTTAAAGAGCAATACCCTGATTCACAAGGTGAACTTCCCCACCGTGGTATCACCTCAAGGGACTTGGTGTTTTGATTGGTTTCACTTAGAATACTTCAGTTTTTCCTGGATAATCTATGCTTGTATAAAACTATTTGGAAGAAAGTAAATGCAGTTCTGGGCAGTGCAGTGGCGGTCCTAGATCTGACCTCATCGGTGCCTGTAGGAAAGCAGTCTTTCTGTCCCTCAGCTAGTTCTTCTTACTGCTGGCCCTGAACAAAGATACATGATAATTTAAGAGACATTGAAAGGCTCCCAAAATACTGTACCATGAAATCCAATACTGATAAATTCCTCCTTTTATGGCTTTTCCTATACCTCAAAGGATTGATTCCAGAAAGCCTTTATTAAAATACAAATGTTATGGGAAGACCTAACAGTTTATCACCCACTATGGTAGCAACACCAAATTTGTAATTTCCTAGGCTCTTTGTTAGAAAAAGCATTAAAAATGAGATTAGTTTTCATTCATTCAAACATATATTGTCAGTCAACCATAGCTACACTAATTCCTGAGAATCTCAAGATAAAAGTATCCCTTCCCTCAGGGACTTTACTGTTTGGTGGAAAAGATGAACATATATACAATCATTTTATTGCATGTACTAGATGCATCTTAGTAAGGACTAACTTAAATTCAAGAAACAGAAACTCTTGGACAACCAAGACAAAATGGATAAATTCCTAGAAGCATACAGTCTTCCAAAACTGAATCAGAAAGAATCAGAAAATCTGAATAGATAATTTGAAACTACTGAAATTGAAGGAGTAATTTAAAAATCCCCAGCAAAACAAAAGTCCTGGATCAGATGACTTCACAGGCAACTTTTACCAAATATTCAAAGAAGAACACCTATCCTTTTCAAGCTATTTCAAAAAATTCTAAAGGAGGGAAGACTCCCAAGCTCATTTTACAAGGTCAGCATTATCTTAATTGTAAAACCAGACAAAGACACTACAAAGAAAGAAAATTATAGGTAAATATACCTGATGGACATAGATGCAAAAATCCTCAACAAAATGTTAGCAAACCAGACTCAGCAATACATTAAAAAGATTTTATACCATGATCGAGAGGGATTTATTCTGAAGATGCAAGTTTGATACAACATTCACAAATCAATAAATGAAACAGACCACATAAACAAAATAAAGTATAAAATCACATGATCATATCAATAAATGCAGAAAAAGCAGTTAATAAAATCCAGCACCTATTTATGATAAAAACTCTCAGGATAGTGGGAACAGAGGGAACATACTTCAGCATAATAAAGGCCATATATGACAAACCCACAGTCAATATCATACTCAACAGTAAAAACTAAAAGTGCTTCCCTTAAGATCAGGAATAAGACAGGGATGTCCATTTTCATCACTCTTACCCAACATTGTACTGGAAGTCCTAACCACAGCAATCAAATAAAGAAAAGAAATAAAAGGAATCCAAATTGGAAAGGAAAAAGTAAAGCTGTCATTATTTGCAGATGACATGATACTGTATATATAAAACCTTAAAGAATCCACCAAGAAACTACTAGAACTGATAAAAGAACTCAGTAAAGTAGTAGGATACAAAATTAAAATTCAGAAATCAGTGGCATTTTTATACACCAATAATGAACTATCCGAAAAAGACACTAAGAAAATAATCCCATTTACAATTGCATCAGAAAAAGGTACCTAGGAGTAAACTTAACCAAGGAGGAAAAGGACCTACACTCAGAAAATTATAAGATACTGAGGTAGATACAAATAAGTGAAAGCATATACAGTGTTCATGGATAGAAAGAATTAACATTATTAAAATGACCATACTACCCAAAGTAATCTATGGATTCAACACAATTCTTATCAAAATACCAGTGGCCTATTTCACAGAACTAGAAAAAATACTCCAAAAATGTATATGGTTAACCACAAAAGACCCTGAATAGCCTCAACAATCTTCAGTAAAAATGAAGAAAGTTAGAGGTGTCACACTACCAAATATCAAACGATACTACAAGGCCATAGTAATCAAAACAGCATGGTACTGGCATAAATTCAGACATATGGATAAATGGAACAAAACAGAGAGCCAGAAATAAACCTTTGCCTTTATGATCAATTAATATTTGACAGAGGAGGCAAGAATACACAATGGGATAAAGACAGTTTATTCAATAAATGGACAGATATATGCAAAAAATGAAACTAGACAAACTCCTTACTCAACAAACAAGAATAAACTCAAAATGGGCTAAAGTCTTAAATGGAAAACTCAACACCATAAGAATCTTAAAAGAAAACCTAGCCTGTAAAGTCTTAGACATTTCTTGTAGCAATAATTTTTCTCCTTAGGCAAGGGAAACAAAAAATAATAAGATAAAATAAGCAAATGGGACTACATCAAACTAAAAAATTTTTACACAGCAAAGGAAACCATCAACAAAATGGAAAGAAAACCCACTGAATTGGAGAACATATTTACCTGTCATACATCTGATAAGGAGTTAATTTCCAAAATTTGTAAAGAACTAAAAACAACTCAACACCAAAAAAATCCAGTTAAAAAATGGGCAAAGGACCAGAATAGACATCTCCAAAGAAGGTATACAGATAGTCAATAGCATATGAAATGATGCTCAATGACGCTATCATCAAAGAAATCCAAATTAAAGCCACAATAAGATAGCACCTCATACCTATCAGAATGGCTGTTATCAATAAATCCACAAATGACAAGTATTGGCAAGGATGTGGAGAGAAGGAAGACCCTGTGTACTGTTGGTGGGAATGATGTTTCCTCAAAAAAATTAAAATTAGGACTGTCTCGTGACCAAGAAATTCCACTTCTCAGAATACAAGATCTGTCCAGAAGGTATCTAGCCATGTAATATGAAAAATAGAGAAATTTATTGAACACACAAGATGCAAGAAACACTGTACACAGAACAATGACACCTCAGTCCCCTTCGGAGTAGGTACCTTGGACCTCACACAGCTCTCCCAATCATCATCAGCTGTCCCCATTGTATTTTCCTGATTCCCATCAATGGTCTGAAATCTCTTCCCTTTCAAAGGTGATTTTAGTTTGGGGAAAAGCCAGAAGTTCCAGGGTGCCAAATCTGGACTGTACACAGACTGAGTCACCTGGGTGATTTGATGTTTCACCAACTCTGCATGAGATGTGTTGCATGAGCAGGCACATTGTCATGGTTAAGCTGCCAATTACCAGTTGCTCATAGCTGCAGCCTTCTGAATCATTTGAATAGTTTCCATGGAGGAATGTTCAAGCTTAAAGCAAAATTTGATGCAGATTCATTGCATTACTAGCTCAGTCATTTTGAATGTGACAGCCACACAGTACAATGCTTGCTCATCAGCATCTACAGTCCCCACTGACTAGTACAGTGAAGTTGTCATTGTATATGCATGCGCATTCCAGTCCATGCTCCTTGGCTTCCAGGTTACATTGATGTCATGAAAACCACTCTCATATTAACAATGGCTGGACTTTTCCCAGACATACCTGAAGAAACATGAAATACTGATTTGAAAGAATATATGCACCCTTATGTTCATTGCAGCGCTATTTACAACAGCCAAGATTTGGAAGGAGCCCATGTTCATCAGTAGATGAGGGGATAAAAAAGCTATGGTACATTTATATAATGGAATACTATGCAGCTTTAAAAAAAGAAGAAGAAAACTTTACCCTTAGCAGCAGTATGGATAGACCTGGAGAACATTATGCTAAGTGCAATAAGACAGTCAGAGAAAGACAAATACCATATGATTTTACTCATATGTGGAATCTAATGAGCAAACTGAACTAACAAACAAAATAGAGGCAGACTTATAGAGTGCAGGCTGACAGCCGGGGGTGTAGGGTTTGGGGTGGAGAAATTGAGAGAAAAAAAAAAGAGAAATAACTCATGGACATGGACAATAGTGTGGTGATTGCAGGAGGGAGCAGGTGCATAGAAATTGAGGAAGGTATAGTGGCAATAAATGGTAATGGAAAAAATACAATAAAAATAAAAATGAGCCCTGGCTGGTGTAGCTCAGTGGATTGAGCGCAGGCCTGCAAACCAAACAATCGCGGTTCCATTCCCAGTCAGGGCACATGCTTGGGTTGCAGGAAGGTTCCCAGCAGGGGACTCAGGAGAGGCAACCATACATTGATATTTCTCTCCCTCTCTCCTTCCCTTCCCCTCTAAATATAAATAAATAAAATATTTTTTAAAAATAAAAATAAAAATAAATAAAAAATAAAAATCAAATAAAAAAAGTTCCAGTAGATTTATGCAATGGAATACTACTCAGCCATTAAAAAGAAGGAAATCTTATCTTTTGCTCCAGCATGGATGGACCTGGAAGGTATTATGCCAAGTGAAATAAGCCAGTCAAAGATAGCTAAATACCACATGATTTCACTTACATGTGGAATATAATGAACAAAAAATAAATAAATAAAATAGGAACAGACTCAGAGATGCAGAGAACAGACTGACAGCTGTCAGAGGGAGGGGGATGGGGGACTGGGTGAAATAGGTGAAGGGATTAAGAAAAAAAATTCATGGACACAGAAAACAGTATGGTGGTTACCAGAGGGAGTGGGGGATGGAGGCAGGTGTAAGAGGGTAAGAGGTGTAAATGGCAGATAAATGGTGATGGATGGAGACTAGATTTTGGATGGTGAACACACGATACAATATACAGATGATGTATTATAGAATTGTACACCTGAAAGCTATATAATTTTATTGACCAATGCAATGCCAATAAATTCAAATTTAAAAATTAAACATAATTAAAAAGAAAGAGAACTCAATTGAACAAGTTAAATAAAGAAGATATTGGCATAAAGACTTAAGATGTCCAATGAGCAATTAGTCTCAAGAGGGACCCAAATAGGAACTGATAAGCCAATGAGAACCAAGATAGCTTGTTCTCTGTTTCTTACGATATCTTTAATATGTTTTTCCCTGCAATTTGCCCATTTCCCAACCTTTTCCAACAAATCAGCTCTCTTGCACATATAACCACATCAACCATGAGACCATCAGACCTTAGTCATCTAATACCCATAGCCATCTAATTCACTTTCTCTATCCCCATATCAGTTCCTTTGGAAGAGAATCTGACTTAATCCTACCCTAGTCCAAAGACAGATTCTCTTAAAAGAAAGTGTTGGAATGAGGAGGAAATAATTGTTGTTACAATAAAGGTAATTTCAAGTCGAGCCTTGAAAGAAAGGTAGGCATCTTCTAGCGAAACAAAGGGAGAAATGCAATCCAAGCAGACAAAATGTCATGTTCAATGGTATAGATGGAGCAAAGCAACTCATATAAAGATCCTTGGTCAGGAAGCAATTGATGATGCTGGGAAGACAGCCAGGGACCAGAGGACAAAGTACTTTTTGTGCTCTTCTAAAAAGTATGACTTTTATCCAGTAGCTTATAGAAGTGGGGTGTCAAATTTTAAATTAGAGGAGAGACAAAAATAGACCTGTGTTCCAGGGGGGAAAAAAACAGCAGGGTGAGGGATGACCTATAAGAAGACTAGACTGAATGCACCACTCAAGAAGCTATTGTAGTTATTGAGACAAGAGATGGTGCAGTCTAAAAATATGACGGTGACAAAGGGGATATAGAGAAGAGGAAGGATTCAAGAATATTTTGAAAGCAACCTGAAATACAAAAAACCATAAGCTTTAATATGGGAAGTAGAACGAAAGTCTAAACCAAACCCAAAGCAGATGCCAAGGGGTGCGCCAGACATAGGAAAAAGAACACACTGGAAGGAGCGATGGGCACAGAAAACACACTCAGCGTTCTTTCCCATCTTTCATTGGGGTACCTTTTCCTATAGTCCCCAAATACTTCAACCCAAATAAAGGCAAACTCCAAGTCTTCAGGACGTGAAGCACCAGGGTCAGCAAAATAACTCATGATCAAACTTAATCAAAGGTATACTGTAATTATCCTGTCATGCTATCAAAAAGAGTGTCAATTCAGCCTATCACATGAAAGGACAAGAATTCATTCTGGCAAAGCCTTAAGTTGCAGGTGCCAGGCCTTATTTCACCATGTGTTTAATTAATTATGAGTTTTTACAGTGTTGTTTTTTCTTCAACTCCAATAATAAAAGTTTAAAAAATGAGAAAAGCAAACTTCTCTGAACTCTATGACTTTGAAGCCACACATCTGAATATATGATCTCTTGCTTTTGTATTTAGAAGCCCTGGGGGGGAGCAACATTATCAGACTTATTAAGAATGCATATATTTCCATAAGAATATGAATCTTGGTCAGCCCAGCAGAGGACACTGAAGTGACTAAGTATCAAGTTAAAGATTATTTCTTTTTTGTGTGTGAAATTCACTCCAGCAAGAAATTGAACAAGGGGATTTAAAATCCAAAAACAGTAGGACCACCTCCTGAGACATTATTAATTATTAGTGGACCTCGGTCTTTCAGTTTCTTATCTCCCTATACATCCAATTCTCCCATTGCTTTAAGTTATTATCATTATTTGTTAAATGGCTTCAATGTGCTTGGTACCCTGGAAGGCACACACAAAAAAAGGCATAATACCTGCCCAGGGCTTTTTCTACCAAAATTACACGATATAATTTAAGTTTGAAAATGGGCTGTACTTGTCAGTTACAGACTTTTCTAAAGGCATAGAAGCAATAGAACAAAACTAAAAGTATGTAAGTTCATATACCTCATTTTCTCCCCTTGGGTCTTCTTTATATTCCATAGCCTGGTTTACTAACCCAGAAAACAATCTCACAGAAATATGCCACAGGTCAGTGAGGAGAAGCCATCAAGAGCTCAGAGAAATGATCAACACTTAGAAACGATCCTGCATCTGACTTCCCATCCTGCTCCCTGCTGTGCATGAGGGCGGGTGGAAGGGTGGGTGGGTGTTCAGAAGCAATGGCACGCAAGGAGGGTTTAGTGAAGGGTAGAGACCCAGAGCTGACTGCCTCTTACCGATGCCTACCCTAACCATTCCAAGCATTGACATTGCCAGCAGTATCCACAGCCTTGTTCAAATCGTCACCATTCTCTCAGAAACCTTGTTCTTCCCAGACCTATATATACCCCAACTCTTGTGACAAATGTCTAGAACAGTGGGGTGTGAAACCTAGCCTCTGAGTTAGATCTTTCTATATATAGTTGTGTTTCCATAAAAATCTAAGTGTATAAAAAAACAGAAAAATTGAAGTAGCTTTTCACCTCTATTTGTTCTCTACACTCTTGTTATTACTAATAAAAGCAATTATTTTTTAAAAAGATACATTTACTTATTTATTTTTTATAGAGAGGGTAAGGGAAAAAGAAAGAGAGGGAGAGAAACACCAACTTCTGCATCGTCCCCCGACCTGGGTCTGAACCTGCAACCCAGGCATATGCCCTGCCCAGGAATCAAACCAGTGACTTCTCAGTTTGTAGAATAACACCCAACCAACTAAGACACACCAGCCAGGACAACAATTCCTTTTAAAAACTAAAAATGCTGTGTTTGCTTGTCTCAAGGTCAGAAAAATGATAGGGCAAAGGCAGTGAGTCAGGGCTCTATTCTGCCATAGGATAAAGAAAACCCCAGACAAAAACCATAGGAGACAGATAAGGAAAGGAAAACAGGCAGACTAACCCTTGTGCCAGTGAAGAAAACAACAGTAGGGGGATTGGTGGAGAGAGGAGCTGTTAGGAAATTGTCTGAGGCTCCAGAGAATGACTAGGGGGTTACTCTTCAGAAAGTCCCCTTCAGTATATAACCCCACTGCCACAGCATCCACCACCAAACCAACAACAGCCCTTGGTCCCACCCCAGCCTCTACCAATGGCCTTAGGATCCACCACCAATAGTCTGTAGTTATTCCCTATTTCCTCTGTCCAGCAGAGAAGAAGAAAGGGAGAAGCTCTTTGCACAGATAGGAACCATGAAGTACACCCAGAAAGTCAATCATTGAAAGCCATTCCCTTATACAATATCATTACACATAGCGAATTATCTAAATATGGACACTCACTTTTTCCTTTTAAATACAATTTCCTTGAAAGCAAATCTCTTATCTGAGCATTAATACAGTGAACAGTAGTCATAGAAACATTTCCAGAGGCAAGTACTCATATAGCTACTGCATTACTGCTTACTGGCTTTACCCTCTGCCTTAATTCCCACAGAGCCAGCAGCATCTCAGTCTCCGCAACCCAGCAAGGCACTACCAACTACGCCCAATTCCACACCTAACAATATCCAACTTTGCCACCTCATCTGGCCTTCTCTTTTCTGTTTCATCTCTGTATTCATTCTGTCCTGCATCCTCCCCACCATGCGTGTGTTACACATACATTCATTACTGATGTAAAGATTATTTACTGAGCATTCACTATATATACAACATTGTGCTGAGTACCAGCATCATTAAGTTTCGAGCCCCTGGAGTCTTAGCATTTTACTCATGTCTGCTCTCACCAATTTCTAAAATGTCATCTAGGTCTTAGTCCACTGATGCAATAGGAACCTAAGTTCTTATTCTTCATACTCCTGGCATTTATCTGGAGATTCTTGGATGCATGCATAGTTATTTTCTTACTGACCCTTTGCACTTTTATTGTTTGAACCACCAAAACCCTAGACCATTTCCTCAGAATGAACTTCAGTTGTTCAATCAAATAAATAAAATTGCCTTCAATAGATAGCTCAATGAAAGTGTTTTCACAGAGATTATATGAAAGTAACTTTAAAATGGTTATATCCAGAGATAACTCTGAGGAGATAAAGGGAGAAAAAGAAGATGAAAGCTATGATAAAAGTAAAATAAAATTAACATAAATAAAATCCTCAGAGTGCAAAGAACAACTGTGTCATGTTTACTTGAAAGTACAGATTTTCAGGGAGAAAAAATGAGGCATGGGAGAGTATTCACTTGACAAAAGAGATTTACAGTATCACCTTGCAATCTGAATAAAGTGTGATTCAGCTTATAAAAATAGAATATACAGATATCTTTTCTGATATATGGATATAGCAAATCTGAAGTTTTTGTACACTAATCAAGCAATTTAAGTTTGTTAAATAATGGATACCCATTTCTCCATTTTTAGCCCCCATTTCATCTTTAAAACCTTGCCAAACAGCTATAAAAATAAGAATAACCAGGTGGGAAGCATATTTTAAGAACAGGTTAAAAGATTTAAGATGGATCAGCCCTCTGCCTTCTCTTATCCACCCAGACAAAAGCTAATATATGATTGTCAGATCTGGAATCCATAAATGTCATAAGCACAAAGCTGGATAATCCATATTAGGGTGGGGGGTGGGGTGCGGAAGGCAGGGGGGAGGCAGAGAGATTACTTTTAAAGAAAACATTTTATAACCACAGTTTCTAAATGTTGATTAAAGGAATATTTTAATCTTATTGAAATGTATTTTTTCTTAGTTTCTGTACTGCCTAAATTCTTTCTGTCCAAGTTACTACTTAGGTATCACTCTTCCTTGCCAGTAAATTTCTTATTTTCCCTCCATCTTTTCTGTAGATCTTTTATTCTCATATTTCTCCAGATTTTTCCATCTTTTTATCTTCTCCCCATTTCATTAGTCTGTGTAATCTATTCTTCTCTCAATCACTTAATTTTTTAAATAATTTTTTCTTACCTGAAATCTGGCCTGTATACAATCAGATCTATAGGCAACAGTGGTAGCTAATACAGGACGCTAAAAACCAGTAGAAAAATAGATACTTCAACCTATTTTTAAATTTTAAAATATCAGCTGCTTGTTTTTCTTAGGGAGGATTCGACCTTACTTTCTTTTTATTTTATACGCATATTTACTCAGTTAAAAGTGTAAGTCTGAATCAGTGTTTCCAACAAAAACCCAAAACCCAAACTAGAAGCTCGGAGAATTCGGGGTCTGGGAAAACTTGCCAGGCCTCCACTTTTTGATGAGAACAGATCTGGGTCTGGATGAAGTCACCATTATACCTCTGAAGAAACAAATGTCAGAGCGACCTATTAAAATCAACCCTGAGTTAGGTAGCAACAATGAGCTGGGGATTAGCATTGACAGCTCCCTTAATGTGATTCTTTTGGACAGGGATTAATTTAATGTGTTGCTGTCAAATGAAACAAAAAACGAGATGGATTTACTAATGACTCTATTCTATACCACACACTTTTCCACCCCTGATCTATGTCAGAATGAATCTGACAGCAAAAGAAAATAATTTTTTAAATGAAAAGAAGACATTGCCTTCTCGACAAACTTTCAAAAAGGGAGTTTTTACTGGGCTCACAAGCGGGAGGGTGAAGGAAGGATGCGGGGCCACGTGAAAGGAGATCTTGGGAGCAGTCCCGCCACCACCGCAGAGCAACAAACACGCAGAGCACCGGAGGCGAGGCCTGATGTCAGGTCCCAAGCTTTGGCACAAACTTCCAAGATGGCTTTAACTTCTCCAGGCCTCATTCATCTCTGTTGCGAAAGTAAAAGTTAGCAGGCTTCTAAATTTCCTCTTAACCCTAAATTGCTAACTGCTAAAAGTGGGGGCCCCCAGACCTGTCGGGAGCGTTAGCCTTGTTGCAAAGATAACTAAGCAGTGAGACTGTGACAGAGAGGGGGCGAGTCAAAGAGCAAATGATGATCTTGAGCAAAACAGTTTTCCAAGTCAAACGCTAAAGCCTCCTTAAAATAATGTGGATTCTTCTTTGTTCTCCCTAACAAAGAAACTTTAATTTGCAGTTCTCTGCGAAAAAAAAGACAATGCAGACAAGCCATTTTCAGGTGAAAGGTGTCTCGTCAATTAATAATCATTAAGTAATCACTAAGGATTGGCAGGAGCTATTCATCTAATAGAATGCTCCTAACATGAAACTGCATCGATTTACAATATAGACTGTGTGGGGCATTAATCCTTGGTTGTTTTGTTTTTACGTCCTAAGAAGTGCACACGTCCCCTGGTCTTATGTATTTGTGTACGTTTGTGTAAATCACCGTGAGGTTAGCAAATACCTTCCTCCCCAACCCGGCCTCCTGGTGTCTGAGTCTGGTCTCACTGACAGGGATCCCAGGCGCTGCAAACGTCCCCGCGCAGCGCCTGAGCCCTGAAGTGTGCGGTTAAATCAGTGCCCATCAAGTTCAGCCCTCGGGGGGAGTGTTGTTGAGTCTGGCCTGAGCTAGAGGTGAGGGACAAAGAGAGGGACACCCCGCGAGCCGAGCCTGGGAGACCTAAGTGAGGTTCGGGAAGAGCCTGGAAGCTACCGGGAGCGGGGGGATGGGGCTGCTCTTGCTGCTTGGGGACTCGAGCTGGGGAGGAGAGGGCTGAGGAGCACCCGGGTCCGCACCCCTGAAAAGCACTCTTGCTTGGGAAGGTAATGACTGCTTCCCGCCGGCTGTGTCCACTGAGCTCTCTCGGCGCGTGAACACCAGCCCCGCTCGACCTTCCCCGGCAGGTCCGGGTCTTGGAGAAACGAGAATCCTGGCTCTGACACTTACTTCGGTGACCTTGAGCAGTTACCTAATATCTTAAAGTCCAGGTTTTCCCACCCGGTAAGCGGGACCGAAGCCGCCGTTTCCGTCTTCGTTGGATTACGTTTCTTTCTTTTCTATGTTCTACCTTCTCTCTTCCCTGGCTTTGCTGTCATTTTCAATCCCGTGTTTTCCCTTGATTTTGTCTCCCCAATCTCTCGGAATCCTTTTTCTTCTTTCGCTTCTCCTTTCTTCCCATGTTCGTTATTGTAGCCACTAAATTCATCAAAGATGTTTCCACTTCCTAGACTCTGAGCTCCCCAAAGCAAATTTTCGTAGTTTTCATCGCTGCCCCACTCGTGGGCCGCCCCAAATAATCGGACAGTCAGAAAAGAGCTCCGTTTACCGTGTAAACGCTGTCTCAAGACACACGGCCCCTCGCGCTCCCCTCTCACTTCCAACCATTACACTTCTGTTATGCAGGACCCTTGAGACCATCGCTGCCCTGAGGGCAAGGGCCACTGTGGCTTCTCTGTCACTGTGTCCCCAACGCCAGGCCCAGAAATCTACACAAGGGCTCAGCAAATATCCTCAAGCAACCGGCAAGCAGAACCAGGAAGCTGAATGAAGCCAGAACCCAGTCTTGCGATTACACACCTGATTTCTTAATACAGAGAAAAACGAATTTAAATATGATGTTCCATACTCATATACGAACACATTTTTTAACCTTCAAATGAGCTGAAATATACAATGTGAAAAGAAACAGCACAGGCTCTACTCGTGTTTTTTTAAAGCCTGTTCTATAATTTTTACCTCTATAACTGAGGTTTAAATCAAGTTCTTAATTACTGAGATTGTTTAGAAGAGAAAATCTAATTGCCTAACACTGAAGAGGTGCATTTATGCTTACTTACTGAAATATTTAAAAGGTGCGTAATAATGTTATTTCTTTATAATAATAAGAACTACTACTATATATACTATCATGGTATACATAGTATAATGGGTATAAATAAAATACTGTAAACCATAGCCAAACTTTTGTATAAGAGGTCTTTTTAAGGAAGCAAAAAGCTAAGGGGAAAAAACTTTTAAAGAAGACTAGAGAATTTTTAGTTGCTTGCCAGTTACCTCAAACCCAAAAGTATCAGGTTTCCTTTGAAATTATTTCTCAGCTTTATTAGAATCTCATTGAAGATCACCTGTGAAATATTGGGGGAAGGAAGACATGTAGAAAAATATCAATTCTATGTTTAGTTTTTGAAAGAGTAAAAGAACCACAGTACCACCTTGTGGAGAAGAGACTTTTGTTTCTCTTCTACATTATGGTTTTTTATTCTCCTCTACTATATGTAGTCAGTCAAAAAGACCTAAACAAATTTCAAATAAAAATTAATAAAGCTACTGAAGGTACAGGATAAAAACTTGGGTCTACATGAATAAACTGGGATAACAGGCCTTCTGGGTTATTTCAAACACACTAGCGTGTTTGTAGCAAAATAAATTGTACATTTTATCAACAAGTTAAACATAATATATAGTATTAAGAAATTGTATTTCTAAATTACAAATAATCCCAGTAATTAAATGTTAGGCATGAAACAATAAAAATAAAATTATGCACAACTCTTAAAAGAAGAATAATTATTTTTAAAATTGTTTTAGATTTCACTATCAAATAGTATTTAATGCTTTTTAAATATGCATTTCTTTGTTTGGTTACTTGGACCTGGAAAAGGCATATTCTTAAATAAATACAAAGTAGTGTTCTCTTTTTTAAAGCTGTTTGTCTCGTTATATTTAAGATTGGCAGAGCAGCCAGACATTTATAGAACCTACATTTGTCAGTTTAACACTGTTCCAGTCACTTTGAGGATATAAAAAGGGCATAGATCATAAAGCTTGGATTTTAAGAAGTAAGATTATAAGACCCCAAAGCCAAGAAATGCAAAATAAAAACTGTTTCTTTTCTATGGTACAGCTTCAAATATCTTCCATGACACAAATGTTTCCTGTTCTAAACATGTTTTCTGTAAGGCAAGAGAGAATTCCAGGTTTACCTTTAGGCATTCTTTATTCTCTGTGCTTTAGAATCACAGAGCTTGTATATCCATCTGACCTTCAGGAAGGACTAAATCAAAAGCATCCCAGGAAGCGACCAGTGTATTTCAAATTGCGTTCAGCAGAGCCCTAGGGGTTGTCAAAAGATTATAAGGGGAGAACACAGAGAGAGGCCCCTCACTACCAGCTTCCACCAACTGACTCTGCTTTTATTATTTTCACATATGGGAATTCTGCCTAGGACTGAGTTAAAACAAGTTAAAGCAACATGGCTTTAAAAATGTTAGAAAATCACCAATCTCATCTAACCTATTTTGTATAAGTCTAGTAAAGAACTGCTATAAGAAACATCCTGATGCTTCTTGCACATTTATCAACAAATGTACTTTAAGAGCAGCCCATCATGTTTGCACAAATCACATTCTTACTTTTTCCATTTAAAAATAATTCATTACAAAGTGTGTAAATGTTGGTTGTTTTTTAAAAAATACTCAATTAAAACAGGAGTATATTAAATTAAAAAGCTCTGTATCACAACTCCCACCCTCTCATTTCCCAGGAATAACAGTTAACATTTTGGTTTTTACCTTCTCATACACTTTTCCTCTGTGGGCAAAGATCCCAGTGTGTGTGAGTATGCACACACAGAGTATTTGTGCATATAATCAGAGGATTATATCACCTGAGTTTTCTCCCTCAATTAAATATGATAGAAATATCTTTCTGTGTCAGTACCTACAGAACCGCCTCATTCTTTGTAATGACTCCATATTACTCAAAAAATAATTTACTTAATCTCACATCTATTATTGAATTATTGGATTTTTACTTTTATATCATATATTTGCACTTGCTCTTCCCTCTACCAAAAATACACTTCCTACAATAATATCTACACACACAAGTTTGTATTTTGTTACTTTGAAGTAACCATACCATTAACCTATAAGAAGCAACGATTTCAAAAATCGAAAACATAATTTCTCAATACAGTATTCCTCTCTACCCAAACATTTTAAACACAATAAATAGGGGTTTTTTTTTCAGCATATTAACTTCTTCACAAGAAAACAACAAACATACATACTTTTTAGATTGTACTGATACCTCAATAATGGCATTTATGCTTTTTGGAGAGCAATTTGGCTATGTCTATCAATATTTAAAACCTGCATAGCTTTTAACCTCATGCCACAGTAGCTTTTCTATAGGACTATTCATACAAATTCATTATTCCATTCAGCATATTTTGAACAAATCTAAATGCTAGTCACTTTGCTAGATTCTCATGGAAGATTGGTTAAAAGAAAAAAAAACTCAGGGATATATTTATCAGTAGGATAAATCAACACTGGATAAATAATTGCACAGTATAACTGGCATTATTAATTGCAGTAAATAGTAACAGGGAAATTATAATAAACTATTTTAACAGTGGGCTTTCTTCTCAAAAAGCTACAAACTGTTGTTGTACAATGTCCATCTGGAAAAAGTCCAGCCATTGTTAATATAACCGGAATGGTTTGAGTAACATCTGTGTAGCCTGGCAGCCAAGGAGAGTGGACTGGAATATGCATGCATGAACAATGATGACTTCACTGTACTAGTCAGTGGACGCTATTGAGTGAACATGTATACTCTGTAGCTGTTGCATTCAAACCCACTGAGCAAGTAGAGCAACAAATCTGCATCAAATTTTGTTTTAAGCCTGATAATTCCTCTGCAGAAACTATTCAGATGATTCAGAAGGCGAAGGCTACGGGCAACTAGTGATTGACAGCTTCATCACAAGAACACATTTGTGCACACGTCACGTCTTGTGCAGAGTTTTTTTGGTGAAACATCAAATCACCCAGGTGACTTAGCCTGCCTACAGCCCAGATTTGGTGCTCTGTAGCTTCTGGCTTTTCCAAAACTATAATCACCTTTGACAGGGAATTTCAGACCATCGATGAGATTCAGGAAAATACAATGGGGGCAGCTGATGGCAATCGGGAGAACTGTGTGAGTTCCCAAGGTACCCACTTCAAAGGGGATTGAGGTGTCATTGTCCTGTGTATAATGTTTCTTGTATCTTGTATCTTCTTCAGTAAATGTCTCTTTTTCATATTACATAGCCGGATACCTTCTGGACAGACCTCATACAACCTCTCATTACACTTTACTTTTTTTTTTTAATTTCCACCTCTGTTATTAATTCACATTTCCTTAGGGTGCATCAGGGCCAAGGGTGGCAGAAAAAAACTAACAGAAAAACTAACGCCTCCCTGGGATGTGTTCACTGATTTTAGAGACAGAAAGGGAGAAAGAAAGAAACATCAGTGTGAGAGAGAAACATCAATCAGCTGCCTCCCATAGGCAACTCACCAGGTATGGAACCCACAACCCAGATATGTGCCCTGGCCAGGGATGATGCTCCAACCAACTGAGCCACCCAGCAAGAGCTATACTTTACCTTTTAGACCTAATCTTTGATGATATATGTCCTTCCTTTTTTAAAAAAATATACCTCAATATACAGACAAACCACTTAAACCTAATGAAGCTTTGAGACTGACAAATCACTACCTTTAGCTTATTTAATAATTTTAGTCTTTGTCCCAAATTCATCATTGAGAAACTTAGGCCTTTGTTTCTTACCAGCCTCTTCATTTTTCTATTGTGAATTATTTTTTCGAATAAGGGTAAAAGAGAATATGCAAATATCGAATAAATACTGTACTTGAAGAAAACTACGATAGCTGAAGCAAAATTTTTTGCTGCCAGTCAGTGCCAATTCAGTACTGTTTCAAAATCATTGCTGGTAAGATGGTTTAGAATTCAAATTCATTGTACAGAAGATATTTTGGATGTGTCAGTGTTTAACGTATTAAAGTGTACATTTTAATACATGAAAAATAATGTATGAAAGCTGAAGTCCAACATAAAATATAAAGTATATTCCATTGTACTGGAGGAAAAAGGCCTAGAAAAAAAGTATGGCCCTTATCAATGGTTTAGTTTCAAAGATGTCATTTTTAAAAGTAGCAACAATTACCAAGATGAAGCCAGACACTAAAGGTCTACTTCTATAAAAGACCAAGGATGCCCCTGGGAAACAACTAATCTTTAGGTTAGCGGAGACTTTAGGAGCACCAATAAGACACCAAGTAAGGGTAACAAGCCTTTACCAACAGAGGGATGATTTTTGGCCATGTTGTTAGCAAGCTCATGTGAGACTTGTGGAGACTTCCTGACAGCACTGGTAAGAAGAGGTCAGAATGACTTCAGAGTGGCCGTGGGTAATTGAGGGGCAAACGAGGGCTGAAATGAAGGGGAGAGGATAACCAGAAAAATTGTGGGGGTTTTCCTGTTAGTTTTTTTCTGCCACCCTTGGCCCTGATGCACCCTAAGGAAATGTGAATTGATAACATAACACTAGGCCCTAAGTGGGAAAAATCATTAAGAAGTTGACAATATGCCAAGTTCTGTCTTTCAAGTTTTGGTTGATGGACAAGAGTGTGGTGATTGCTGAGGGTAGGGGGTATAAGGGGACTAAATGGTAATAGAAAAATACAATAAAGGTTAAAAAAATAATTTTGCAAACACCATTCTTTTCTATTTGAATCATGAGAATAGATTACTGGAGAAAAATTATTTGAGGACTCATTAATGACACTAACTGGTGTAAATCAATGTCTTGAAACAATGATGGGGTAAAGAAAACAAAAATGAAAAAAACACCCCTGGCCTGGCCTCTGTGGTTCGGGCTAAGAATTGACAGGGAAAGGGCATGAGGAAACTTACTAGGATGATGGTAATGTTCTCTATCTTGATAGGTTTTGAATTATATAGGTGTATTCTTTTTTCAAACCTCAGCAAAATTATAATAAAGAGTTGTACATTTATTATATGTGAAATTTACCTCAAAAGAAAAAATGTAAAAAATATTGAACTCTTGTTAATGATACAAATGCTAAAATATTTAAGGGAAAATGTACCGATGTCTGCAACTTACCTTCATCAGTTAATACATCAAAAACTAAGATGCACTAATGGATGCATGAAGACTAGAGATGCGATAAAACAAGCAAAGTTAAATATATGAGAATCTATGTGATAAATATTTGGATGTTTACAGTAAAATTATTTCAAGTTTGCCATGTCTGAAAACTTTCATTAATAAAATATTGAGAAGTTCTTTGGATCTAAGATTTTAAGTCTAAAAGGGACCATAGTAGGCTAAGACTTAATCTGTTTACACCCCCTCTGAAACCAACAATGAACTAGAACGGGATGGGAATAGCAAGATCAGTATGCCAGCTCTCTAACTTCTGCCTCTGACTCCCCCAGCACCTCCCACCACCCAAGGTTATATCGATTCATCTGGAGGGTCATACTTTGCCTGGTTATAGGCAGTCAGTATGGAAATATAAACAGCTGTCCACTATATAACTACTCATTGACACAAAAATTATCCTCCAAACAAGTTTAGAAGTTGACACACATGCTCATAATCCGTATCATTTAGCTTCCATGTGGCTGCCTGAGCCTCTTCTGCACACAGTCAGGTCTGAGATTCAATACTCTATGATGACCGGTGACTTCTGGGATTACCCTACTCCTTTTAATTTCAGCTCTAGGAAATTCTAATTCTAAGGGTGGAGTTTCCGTTTTGGTTCCTGTTACCTCATCAGGCTTCTGTGGTCACTCTCTCAGTTTGGTGTCTGATGCCCAGCCTATCACATAAATAGATGATGACTGCTGCACCAGAATGACCCCAGGACAGGCAGCTAAAGTAGGCTACAAAGGGTCCTTGACTTAGAAGGCATGAGGCTCCCAAAAGGGTTGAGACAGTAAAAGCTACATCTAAAGATCCTGAGATCAAGCCTCATAGTTATGCAACAAATACACTTAAGTTCCTGTAATGTGCTAGGCACTATGTCGACCACTGAGTAATTTGATGGTGAACAAAATATATATAGTCTCTGACCTCAAAGAGCTGACAGTGCTGGAGAGGTAGTAAATAAACATATAATATGTAGTGTGTGTGTGTGTGTGTGTGTGTGTATACATACATGGCTATGACCATGTGAGGTGTCAGGTGGAATAATCAAAATGAAGGTGTTAAGATACGAAAGTTTATGAAACAAATTAATGTTAGATGAAAGGGAAAAAAAGTTTGTTTGACCGGAGCAGCAACGGGGTGTAAGTCCTTGGATAAGGTTTCAGACAACTGAGCATGGGCCAGATCCTTGCAATCCTGGTAAACATGTTAAAGCTTTTGAATTTTATTGAAGTAAAATAGGAAACCATTGGATTTTAGACAGAGAAATGAAGTCTTCCTGAGTGCCCACAGCTCCAGAAATGGCTCCAATTCAGGCTACCAAGTCTTCTGGAAATATACAAGAATGTCAGCTCCAAACGTCAGGAATTTTTATCTGTATTGCTCACTGCCTAAAACAGTAGAGACCTGGCAACATTTGTTGAATAAACACTATATCTCTAAGGACAATAGGCCTGCTATATGATTGTAGATTTAGCTCATACACACTTTCAAGGGCTCTGCTCTCCCTTATGCATCTAACTATGGTTTTTACACCATAGACATACAACTCTTATTGCTTCACAGTAAAAGAAAAGCTTAACTCTCTAGCACATACCCCAAGAGCAGAAAGGCTTTTAAAACAAGTCTATTTATTTGATTTTTTAAAGTCTTTTGAGAACCCTTTTTTTGTGTAGTTTATTGATTTTGCTATTAGTTTTCCCAATTTCTTTTCTCTCCTTTATCCCCCTTCCACCCTGTACCTGCCCTGCCCCCCAGCATTCCCCCCACCCTAGTTCATGTCCATGGGTTGTACATATAAGCTCTTTGGCTTCTGTTTCCTAAGCCATTCTTAACCCCTCCCCATCTATTTTATGCCTCCCAATTATGCTCCTCATTCCCTGTACCTTTCCCCGCTCCCCATTCTTCCCCTACCACTCCCGAATGAAAACTCTCTCTGTGGTCTCCATTTCTCTGGTTCTATTGCTGTTCTAGTTGTTTGCCTAGTTTCTATTTTTCAGATTCAGTTGTTGATAGTTATGAGTTTGTTATCATTTTACTGTTCATAGTTTTTGATCTTCTTCTATTTCTTAAATAAGTCCCTTTAACATTTCATATAATAAGGGCTTAGTAATGATGAACTCCTTTAACTTTCCCTTATCTGGGAAGCATTTATCTGCCCTTCCATTCTAAATTACAGCTTTGCTGGATAGAGTAATCTTGGATGTAGGTTCTTGCCTTTCATGACTTCGAATACTTCTTTCCACCTCCTTCTTGCCTGTAAGGTTTCTTTTGAGAAATCAGCTGACAGTCTTATGGGAATTCCTTTATAGTAACTCTCTCCTTTTCTCTTGCTGCTTTTAGGATTCTCTCCTCATCTTTAATCTTGGGTAATGTAATTATGACATGCCTTGGTGTGTTCCTCCTTGGGTCCAACTTCTTCAGGACTCTCTGAGCTTCTGGGACTTCCTGGAAGTCTATTTCCTTCACCAGATTGGGGGTTTTCCTTCATTACTTTTTCAAATAAGTTTTTAATTTCTTGCTCTTCCTCTTCTGCTTCTGACAGCCCTATAATTCAGATGTTATAGCACTTAAAGTCCCATAGGTTCCTAAGCCTCTTTTTTTTTTTGAATTCTTGTTTCTTCATTCTGTTCTGGTTGGATGTTATTCCTTCCTTTTGTTCCAAATTGTTTATTTGAGTCCCAGTTTCCTTCCCTTCACCATTGGTTCCCTGTATATTTTGCTTTATTTCACTTTGGGTAGCCTTCATTTCTTCCTTCATCTTGCAACCAAGCTCAATCAGTTCTGTGAGCATCCCGATTACCAGTGTTTTGAACTCTGCATCAGATAGGTTGTCTATCTCCTCATCACTTGGCTCTTTTTCTGGAGTTTTGATCTCTTCTTTCATTTGGGCCATATTTCTTTGTCTCAGTGCACCTGTTATGTTGCAAGGGGCAGGAACCTTAGGTATTTGCCAGGGCAGGGCAACCCTCTTTGCTGTGTTGTGGTGCTACCTGTGGGGTGGGGCCAAAGAGGAAACAATGCCACTCACTTGCTCCACTCTACCCCACTTTCTAACGAACTCTCCTGTGAGACTAGGAATTTCTCCCACCATAATAACCCCTGCAGTAGTTTACAGTTAGCTTTGGGACTTTAGTGTCCCATTTGGCCAGCCTCACCTTACCCACATGGTCGGCCACCTTGCCACACTCCCTCTCTGCTCAGCTGCCCATCTCCCATCCCTGCCCCTCCTACCAGTCTAGGTGAATATTTCTTTAACCCCTTTGTTGTCAGAGTTCCGTGTAGTTTGATTTTCTGGCTCTTCTGGTTGTATATTGTTTTTAAATTGTTTGTTACCCTTCTTTTGGTTGTGCGAGGAAGTGAAGCATTTCTACCTACACCTCCATCTTGGCCAGAACCTATTTATTTGGTATTTTGATTACAAAAGTCTTACTAAGAAAGGGAGAGAAATGATTTCATACAGTCTACATAGTAAGCATTAGGAAACCTACCGTGGCAAGTGAGGAAAAAATGCAAACTGTGAAGGGGTGGTGGGAGAGTGGTAGAAGAGTTGGAACTCACTGGTTCATGTTAGAGTCCAGGGGTGGACATGTAGGCACCACTGGACCTAGATGCTTAGGCATTGTCATAGGATGCTATCTCCTTTCACCCATGCCACAATTCCTGTTATAGACTTTGTTCTCAAGCAAACTCTTCCTAAATTGTGAAAAAGAGCTATTAGTGGATCCAGGTATGAAAACTAACAGTCTAGCAACCCTACCAGATAGAGAATACCTCTTTCCCACAGTGCTAGCTGAAGTCTATTGGCTCTGATTGCCCTGACTTGGTTTACATATCCACTCCTGAACCAATCACTGTGGCATGTACTATGTAAAAGGGATGTACTATTCTTCGTGGCCACACCTAGTTGGTGTTCCCACCACTGAAGGGGAGAGTAGTCAATTCATCTGAGACCCAAGTACAGAGAAGGGTCATTCTCCAAAAACAACCCAAGATGCTTATGCCAGAAGGAAAAGAGAATGTGAGGTGAACAAATAAAAATCCAACTACAGACTGATTAGAATTATTTCTATGTGCAAAGAATATTAAAGGCAGAGAATGACTAATAAACAATTGTTTTTCCAAAGGAACACACATATTATATGAGCACCAATCTTCAAATAACAGATTCTATGTATATAAACTTGCTGCTAAGTTTCCTCCAGGTGAGCTGAATGCAAATTTTAAGTGAACACTCCAATCCAATGCATGAACATGAAAAAAAAACAAAAATGCTACATCTTAATTTATAAATGTTTACCCTGACATGTTAGGAAGGCAGTAACCATTTATAAGAATTTTATGCATTTCTAAGAAAGTTTTAGCTTATATTTTATAAATTAAGCTTAAAATTGCTACAATGTAAAAAGTTAAATGTGGTACTTACCTCAAACTGGTAGATACTATTCTTTATAGTATTAAGAATTATTAATACTACCTTTTACAGGTAGTACAGGTAGTATTATTAATACTACCTTTTAATAAACAGTATTAAAAATCCACTACCTGTATTTAGTAGAGTTGCACTACCACAACCAAAATTTTACCTGGATTGTTTGCAGAATACCAAGTTCTTAGTTGGGTTTTCCCTAAAAACAAATCCTGAGACAAGGATTGAGTGAACCTGGTTTATTTGGATCAGTAACTCTGACAGCGAGATGGCAGGTAATAGAGAAAAGAAAAGCAGCCGACACAGGGTACATTACTAAAGCAACTATTCCAGTGGATACCATGGGAAACCTCTATAGTTATTCCAGCAAAGGGGTGAAGAACCTGGGTACTTACACCTCTACCAGGGGTGTCCAACCTCTGACCCATAGGCTATATGCAGTCAAGGATGGCTGTGAGTGCAACCCAACACAAAATCATAAATTTACCTAAAACACTGAGACTTTCTGAGTGTGTCTGATTATGTGTCACAGTGTATTTGATGTGTGGCCCAAGACAACTCTTCTTCTTCCAGTGTGGCCCAGAGATACCAAGAAGTTGGACATTCCTGCGTAGGTCTCTGGGTTGAGCACCATCACGTGAGGGAAATTAATTCCCACACACTTTCAGCCTACCCAAATATGTGGACAAAGTAGGTTTTGAAACCCAAGGTTATGCCCCAACAAAGATATGGCTGCTGGCCATTGGAAATCAATCTAGCATGTGCAGAAAATAGTAAGAAATCTGAGGGCATATGGGGGAGACATTCACAGTGTCTGCTGTGTCAAAGAAGTAGCCTCAATTGGTATATAGCAGAAGATACCCTGCAGTAAAAAAGAGAGAATATGAAAATAACATGGCCTCATTTTTGTCCTTTTAGTAAGTACCATTCAAATATGCTACTGTTTTTCTTTTCATGAATATGGCTAATATTAAGTTTTGAATTATCTGAATATATAAGGTGTCAAACTTACTCTCATTTAGATTGATGAACTACAACTTCTTAACACCAGGCTAAATAGCCTTTAAGGGCACTGTAGTTGGTGGCTACCACTGTCTACACTCAGTAAATCACTGTCGCTTGATGAAGTAGTGAATACATAATTTATGACTGAGCCATCCAGGAACAGATATACCAGAACACCACACACAGTCATAGCAGCCCACTTTCACTGACCTCTGAATTTTAATTCAGTTTTGACTATAGGAGATAACTTTGATGCAGGACAGTCATATACTCTGTTTTAGCCATAAAGTATCAAGAATAAAATAATAGACTAAACCTTAACAATTTCCCCCTAAGATAAACACAATTATATAATAAATTAAAAATCTAAAGTAAAAAAGCATCTTAATAAAACATCTTGAAAGAAATAGTTATTCTTCTTCTCTATATGTCCTAAATGTCCCACATTATTTCTCAAGATCCAATGGCATTTCACAGCTAAATTTTTAACACAGATTTTACATATTATGATCCTGCAGCTAAATTGTGTTGCTTTCAGAAATTTTCTGGTATGCCCGTTCAATATGCTTCAATTGGAGATGAATTATCATTTCTGATACCTATTTTTCTTTACAAATTAAGCTAGACACACAGGAAATGATGTGTTCTTTGTTTTCCACAGGGGATCGATCTGAGGGTTATTAAAATTGATAATGAGTCCTTTAGAAAAAGGTAGAAATCAATTCTGAGCAAGAAAGTTAAGGTAAGCAATATTATAAGAAATTGAAACCAAAGATGACTCCATTTTTGTTAGTTTAATAAGTACCATATGTCCATTCAATACACTATTGATTATCTTTTAATGAAGATGGCTTATATTGATTAAGTTTTGAATTATCTGGATGTATTAGGGGTGTAAAACTTACTTTCATTTAGATTGATCAAGAATTGCTTAATTTGATTTCAGAAGGAAATTTCCCTTTAGGCTATGAATTTCATTCAGTTTGGCTCATGATAATGACATATCTTAAGCAATTGCCATTTATCAAGGAAACCAGAAGTATTTACTAAAATAAATCTCTGAACAAATTTAAAGATTTAAAACCCTAACACAAACTGAATGATAATATTTACTACTTTTCATCTTCCCCAAATTATCAATTTCTCCTTACTGCCATACAGCATAACATTACATTTGATGCATTCATTACTTTGAGTAAACCAATAAAATTGAGTTACTGAATTTATAAAAGCAAAGATTACAGCCAAGATCAAGTTGTCCTGAGCAAGGTGAATTGTCCCATGGACCCTACTGAAAACCCTCAACTTTAGTCAAAAGAAATGTGTCACAAATCAGAACAGAATCACTAACATCAACTTTCTTCTTTTAAACAACAGGAAAGTGAGCCCAAGATTAAAATGGTATCAATAATCCATGCTAATATTGTCTTCTGCACTTTAGGTAGCAGATTCCCTTAAAGAACAGTTGTCATAATTCACTTCCTGAATGCCTTCTAATACTTCTAATATTTCTTCAAATACCTGAGCACTAAATATTGATTTTCCACATTTATCAAATGTGATAGAAGAGGTGAATATTGAAAATCAAACTAAAACACCATCTGATGATCTGTTTAAACTGTTTCCCTCAATGTTCTGAATGCCTCTGGGCATAATTGGAAAGACACTGATATTTTTCCTGTACCATATGTTAAAATTTATGTGTGTTATATAATTGAAGTGATTAACAATTTTTAGATTAATTAGCATCCCAACAGAAATTTAACAGAACTTTTCATTAATACCTTAATCATGATAGTACCAATTTCCCTCTTGGAACACTCTGAATTTCCAGAGATGGCTTCTAAATGTAGAGCCTCTATTTACTTAATGGAGCTTTATACCACTGAGAGTAGCTCTGTGGGGTGCTGGGGAACTCAGAGGAAGATGTGAAATGGGCTGCTTAAGAATAAGAATGCAAAGTAGGCCCTCTCATCTTCGCAGGTTTCAAGCACTATATATCCCTTACTCTGATTGCAACTTCAGCAGAGTGGAGTGGTTTGTTTATCGAAATAATGAATAGTAGATGGCATCCATTTTAGTGGAGGGTTTTAATTTGTGATTCCCTGAGGCTGTGTGAAATGAAACACCCTTATTTATTCCTGTAAATTGAAGCCAAACTGCTTCTGGAATTTCATTTGAGAAAGACCATCAGTTGTAAGAACACTGATTTGACACAGTAGTCTTTGAAACAAAACATTTAATGAATGCGCTTTTGTAGTGAAGAACACTATATCTTTTATAAAGAACCCTTTATTCACAGATGACATTATTGTGTACACAGAAAATCTAAAAGAATAGGCAAACGTAGTACTAAAACTAATAAATGAACTTACTGAGGTCACTGCACACAAGTGTTCCCCAACTCCAATTTCATATGTTGAAATATTAACCCCAGCCTGGTGGCATCTGGAGGTGGGGCCTTTGAGAGGCGATTAGGACATGAGGGTGGAGCACTCAGGAATGGGATTAGTGAAGAACACTGTTCATCACGATTACTTTATTCCTGAAGTATGTTCTCAACTAAGATTCTGCTTTTAAAAACTGATGCTGAGTATGTTGTGATGTTTAAGTTTGCCGCAGAAACTCAGCAAATAAAAATATTCTGTCTGATTGTACATGTATTTTAGTAAGAATATCAGTTATTTCTGAAAGCAATCATTAGTGCCACAGTAACATTTTATTATTAAATTTCAATGAAAAAACTATTCAAATGGAATAAATAGTAGTGCACGTTTAGAAAGAAGAACTAAAGTTTACCCTGGCAAAATCTTGAAAGAGAACTATCCTAAAAATTAGTAATTTTAAGAATGGAGAGACTGAAATCACTCAGGAGAACAAAACATTTTCAAAATTCTCAAATACTTAAGAAATCTCCATGATAAATAATTGGTATGCTACTTGTATATCAATTTGACTATTCTATCTTCCCTCAAGGATATTATAGAAAATATTTGGGTAAGCCATTCCTTACACCTGAAATAAATTAAACAGCATTTACTTTAAAACATAGATACTCATTTACATTATAGAAAATTACTGTGGCTACTTATTTCAGGTGCTGTTCCAAATCCTGGAGACAGCAGTGAACACAATGCTTATGATCCGTGTCCCCACTGGAACTAACATTCAATGGACAGGAATGAGGAGGGGGTAGGAGGACAGAAAATAAATGAGGCAGCAAATAATTAAAGAAGATAATGTCAGGTAGGTAAAGGGCTAGAAATAAAACTGAGTACTGAACAGAAAAAGAAGGGGTGGAGAGCTAAAGGGCTAATGTCATTACCTCTGGGGTGTTGACTGAGCTGAGACCTAAGTAGTAAGAGAGAGACATCTATGGGAAATTTGGAAAACTGCAAATTAAAGCTGGAAACAGCTTACCTGTAGACCACTAGTACATAGGAATAAAATCTAAACTTGTAAAAAAACAGGCCTAGCTTTTGTGGGGCCCAGAGCAAGAATATAAATAGAGGCTCACATACTATATGTCTACATATTTATCGGTTCTAATCAAGATAACAAACCAGAAAAGGAAATATAGTCCATCCTCCTACCTTGACAATATTACCTTCACCAGGATGTAGTGGTATGAACAAAGGTAGCCTTGAGCTCCTAACCTATACCCCTCTCCTACTCTAGACTAAATTCTATACTGCAAGGAAGCTTACACACCCACATATGGACACCTCGAACTCAAGAGGCAAGACCCAAATCCAATGGATACTGTTTTTTCTCATGTTTAACTTTCTTAGAATTCAATAGTGAACACCCTTTTATCCTGGTTTCCACACATAATTTTTAGTTTTCTACAAGTCTTTTGGTAATTCTTCTGCTTCCATGCCTTAAAAAATGTATTCCTTAAGGCTCTGTTTTAAGTCCTATTCTATCTCACTTTACACATCTTCCCTAAGTGATCTCATTCATTTCCATGACTTAAATTAGGATCAGCATCTGTCTCAGTCAGTATCTGTTTTCTTTCTGAGAGTGGGTAGGGAGAGAGATCAAACTGAAAGAGACTTCAAAGAGACCACTTAAATAACTTGATATCTACCTTTGAAAATTTGTGGCAACACAATAGACCAGTGACTAAAGTTTACATGAAATTATGAAATCCAAACTTCCATCCTTAACTTATAAAAATTGAAGGGAATGTAGTCAAAATTGAAGTGAACTATTCAGCTCCCCTCCTCATTTCTCTGCACTGACCCTTGAATGACATAGGGATTAAGGACATTGACTGCCACCCCCAACACACACACAATTGAAAATCCACATATAACTTTTGACTTCCCCAAAACTTAATTACTCTTGGTATCCGAAGGGGATTGGTTCCAGGACCTCTCACAAATACCAAAATCTGGGGATGTTCAAGGACCCTACATAAAATGGAATAGATCCATACACACAGTCAGTCCTCTGCATCCACACACTCCCAACCATAGATCAGAAACAACACAGTTATTTACTGGGAAAAAAAAACCTGAATATAAGTGAACCCATGCACTTCAAACCATGTTGTTCAATGGTCAACTGTCCATAGGATTCTGATTGCATGTGACAAAAATACAATTTGATCGCCTTACATGAAAACTAGAAGTTACCAGCTCACATAATCAAATCACAGAATAGAAGTAGATTAGACCTTGGGGGTGACTCAATGCAGAGACACAAATACTGCTGGGACTAGGACTTTATTATCAGAAGCTAGTGAAAACATGTCAGGCAGACCCCACCCCCCCAAAAAAAGAGGTGGTCTGCAAGAAAATAAACATGAATTGATTTTAAACTAGTACCAAGATATCAGAATCAGTGGGCAAAACACAGAAGCAGAAGTATTGGGGTACATGTTCAAAATCATGCAGGAAATTTACTTTAAAATACATCCAACAAAAAAAGATAATATATGGATGGATGGATGGACTTGATGGACAGATATGTGATAGAGCAAACACAGTAACATGTTAATGGTAGAATCTTGGTAGTAACTATAGGTCTTCACTGTAATTTTCTGTGTTTGCTATTCATAACAAAACATTGGGGGATGGTGAATAAACCAAGCAGAATAATAATACCATGGCTGTAGTGATTAGTCACTTATCAGAATTCTAGTCCCAAACTAAAAGTATAGAAAACAGTTCTTGCAGGGAAATGGAGGACTAGCAGAAGCTATTCATTCACCAAGAGCATATAACAAATATTATCTTGAGTTCTCACTTGGTAGCTTCTACTGTATTAAAATCAAGGTGTTAAACCAGATATGACTTGCAGAATGAGAGCACACGGTTAAAAGGTGATGATTCTAGCTTGGGAATTCAAGTAGAGTTAACGACAGGTAAAAATGGTTACCCCATTGACTTAATCTGCTTCATTTTGGTTATTAGTGCACCAAGCATTATTTTCCATGTAGAAATAAAGCCAATTTCTCATTTGGACAACTGAGGAGATGATACAATCCTTCATGGAGATAGAAAATACACACAGTAGAACAAATTTGTGGTGGGTGATAACTTTTAAATTTGCTTTTGGAACCTTGAAATTTAGGTATTACACCTAAACAGACATGACCAATAGATTCAGAACTCAGGAAAAAAACTGAGCACTGAGAGAGATTGGAAGTCATCATCACAAAAATGCTATAGGTAGTCAAGACCCTGGGTAAAATCATCCAGAGTGAACCAGAAAAATTAATCTTTCATTCTTTTATCCAGTCACCAAAATATCGAGTGTTTCTAGGACTATGAATAAAAAAATAACAGAATATTTCCCAGGAATCCCTAACTTCTTGATTGCCAAATCCAATAACCTATTTGCAGTCATAACGTTTAATTCTGTACAGCATTATTTGGCTGTCAACTCCTTAATTGAAAAGGTCTCCTCCAGCGATCAGCACTCCCCTCACTTTCCCCCTTTCTGTTCTTTTTCAATCTCTTACTGACACAGAATTTGACATTCACAGTTTCATCCTTGGTCCTTAAACCTTCATCTCTAACTCCAATTTTCCCAGTTAGGCTTCAAATTAAACTGAATAAAGTATAACAGTTAACTTAAAACTAAAAACTGTGTTGAGAGCACAACACAGACAACACTATCTGCTTTGGAGACACATTGACCTAAATTGTATTAACTCATGAGGACCATATTTGTTTTGACTAGGAGAAAATTCTCAGATGTTCTAAATTACAATGGCTGAAGAGAGAGAGAACAAGACAGAACTCAGTCTGTTAATGGCTGCTGGCCAGCTAACAAAAGACTGCTTACATTTCTTCTGTTGCCTGTTGGAATGTTGGATCAATTTCCAGGTGACCATTTTCACAGATCATTTTAGCCAGGTACTATCTAACTTCATAAGCCTCCTCTTGTTATTTACATCTGGGCTTTCCAGACTGCTGCCCACAGCAATCTAAAGGAGCAAGCATTTAGGTGGACCTAGTGCATATTCCAGAGCTGGCCTCACTTTTTTCCTGCCCCTTTGCGTATACCTAATGTAAATTCTTAACACTACCTCTTTCTTCCCCTTACTTGATGTATAAAAATGCTTGCAAAATTCTGGACAACAGAAATGCCATTTTTTTATACCTAGCCATGCTTCCTGTGATTTAGCCATGCTTCCGGTCTTCTTTTTGGCTACCATTCTAGTTCAATAAAGCCTTACTTTAAAAAAACAACTTTACTTATGGAAGTTAATTTTTTTAAACATTTTAATCCGGAGTCTATTTTCTCACGTCCTAAATACGGCAACAAAAATATTTAATTTTCAAGGCTATGGTTAATGATTGAAATATAAACATCTACCATGGTGCACCACACTCTATACGTACTATTAATGCAACCTATAACTTAAGATGAACACAACAAATTATGTCAAATTATAAATATCTACCTTACTTAATATTAATTTCTGTGTCTGAGCACTCAGCCTACATATCGTTATTCAGGTTACATGCGCTGGCTCGCTCTGTATTATTTTCTTCGAGTCTTTCGTAGAGTCTTGGACTGGCTCACAGTAACAGTAGCAAGTGCTTCCTTCCATACACCACGAAGAAATACATTTTCCAAAGCTTCTTAAAGAAGTAGGTCAGCTTAGTTTGGGGTGAAACTAAAAAGTAAGCTTTGTCCCCAAAAGTCAGCCCAACACTACCCCGGCCTTCCGCAGGTCTCTGAGAGAAACGGGAGCGAGTCCCCAAAAGAGCTGAAAAAGCAGATTTGAAACTACAGCTTTCATCTTTCCCGCAATTTCCTAAAGGACCAACGACACTGATATTCCGTCGTGCTCTGCGCCACTTCCGTTAGCGCATTTTAAATACGTCATAGCATCAGCTATCGCGATATCATCCGGTTGCTAAGGCACCATAAGAAAGATCTCGCGAAATTTGTACTGCAGATCAAAGCTAGCCTCTTACCCTCCCCCACCCACCTTCAAAACTGTCTTTCCTTTCTCAATTACAAAATTCTCCCCTCCCTTTCCTTTAGCTCAAGGCCCGCCTCCGGTTTCCACACTCCAGGCCGGAACCGGAAGTCCAGTGGGCGGGGCCCAGCAGCGGAAAACGCAGCGGAGCCGGAGGGGGGACTCGGCTTTGGCCGCAGCCCCTGTCCCTTCCACGGATCGCCGTGGCTCCAGGCTGAAGGTCGGTCGGGAGGCGGGTGGGCGCGGTCTCCCCCGGAGTTTCCGGGCGGTTGCCTCGCCGGGCCCCCCGGACTCCGCGAGAGATCATGTCTACAACCTCGGCCGCTTCCTCCTCCTCCTCGTCTTCGGCTGGTGACATGATCGAAGCCCCCTCCCAAGTTCTCAACTTTGAAGAGATCGACTACAAGGAGATCGAGGTGGAAGAGGTGAGCGAGGCCCAGCACGGAGATGCCGGCCTGGGCCGGCCTCGCCTCTACCTGGTCCCGACTCTTAAGGCGCCTCTCGGCCCCTCTGATTTTCGAGGCCCCCGCGGGGTTCACCGAAAGTCCCCATCGCCCCACAGAAACCGGGTGTTGTGGGAAATGTGTGTTAAACTGCTCCGAGATAGCTCTCTTTTTGCCTCACTTAGGCATTCTTGAGTTGAATTTCATACTCAGGTACCTGGATTTGGGACATCTCAAACAGGAAAGTGAACTGGTGAGACAATGTGGTCCACCGGTTCTCTCATGTGTAAATAGTAAATTCATCAAAGACTGGCCGTTTTGGAGTTTCAGTTCACTTAAGGGCCAAAGATTGTACTATTATGTTGGACATCTAGCTCTGCCTGGCTCGTAGTAGGTGCTCGGTAACTGTTTGGTAAATTAATGCATCATCATCATATCTAACAAAGTGTTTCCCCGAGTATGGAATGGTTTGTCTAGTCTGTTTAGTTTGTTTCGTAGAGTAATACTAAATGTTCTGCCTTCAATCGAACTGCCTTCAATTTAGATGAATTTCAACATTAGTAATGTAGACTGGTTACAATGAAAAGCTGTTTCAAGCAGCATATTTTGAAGAGATAGTTAATGATTTTCTTTGGCAACTACAATATAACGCCAGACCAGAAATCTCTGTTAGAAAACCCAGATCCAGCCTCTTTTCTGTAGTAATTAAGTCATTTTAGAGCAAGGTTATAATGTGTCTTTAGTACGTTGTTTCTTTTCAAATTCACAGAGTAGTAGGTTGGTTCTAAGGACCGTAACATTTAGAAAAATAAAAATTGCATATATATATATATATATATATTTCAAAGACTTGACTTTGTAAAGTAAAACTTTGGTGGAAATAGTATCTGTTCTCATTTATTTATCATTTTTAAAATTAAGTACTTTGCATTACATGTGCCATGAAGAACACTATATGCCCTCTTATGTTATACTCTCAAGTTATCACTACTTTAAAAATCCAAAATTATTTTTAGGTAGTGGCAAGCTGAAAGTAGTGAGATAATTATCATTTAACAAGTAAGTTTTTTTCTATGAATATTTTTGGAAGAATTATGGATTAATCACTGAGAACAATCTTATTTTACAAGGTATCATATCATATCAGCTAATAGCTGTGTCATTTAGAGCAAGTTTCCTAACCCTTTTCTAGTAATTTCCATTTTATTTTATCTGTATAACAGAACCTGTTAGGTGGTATGCAAAACACTAAACACAGTGTCTGACACATGTTACTGGTAAAATGAGTTACAGCAAGAAACAGTGACCTGGTTTAAGGTCGCATAGCTAAAAGAAGGACCCGTGTTTTGAAAAGAGGGGAGAATTTTTGTGTGTGTGTGTGTGGTTTTTGGGTTTTTTTTTATGTTGAGGCTATTATAAATTCCTTTTTCAGCAGTGGATAGTTGACCCAGCTTTCATGTCTAACATTCCTTCTTTTTTAAGAATAAAAATGCAGTGAGTCAGTATAAAAGAATTGCAGTTTTTAAATAAGCATTTACGTCTACCCTGTGGCGAACTGTCATACTTGTAGATTACAAATTGTTATATAATAATAACTCATATTTGTAGACTACAAGTTGTTATATAATAATAATTTATACTTCATGGTCTACCAAGTGCTTTCATAGACTTACATCATTTGAGCCTTACAACCTTAGTTTTTGCACACTACTTTCTAAAGCATTTAACATTCTTGCTTCTTAGAGGAATGAAAGTTACTAAGGAGACATGACTTTGCTACTCCTCCCCCAAAGCCATTATGTTTCCAAAGACCCTTCTTTCAGTTTAGATTATGTTTCAAACTTTTTTTTAAATGCCCAGTTTATTTGTATTTTAAATATTGAATTTCAGCCTTTCTGACATTGAAGCCATTACATAATTTCCATCAGATATTCTTCATTTGCACACATGAAAACAGTATCATATGATCCAGGCTGTACCGTTGACACTCAGTAACTATTTCTCAACTTAGATTCTGTTTCTAGGTTAATATGAAGAGAACAGAGAAAAATGACCAGAAACAAAAGTATTTTACGTCCTTTTCAGTATTCTATATGGTAAAGATATATTTCCTATAAGTAAAAGAAAATTATATTCTGTATTTCTCAAATAGCAATGTAATTGAATCAGCAGTCTATCAATTCAGTTGGAAACTATGTAAGAAAAACATTCCAACCACAGGGCAATAATTTAGTAGATGCATATGTCTAAGGCATCAACTGATTTTAATCCTTGCATTCCTGATGTTGTGACTCAGTAACATCAGAATGGCACTTCCTAAATTCAATTCTGGTATCAAATTAAGTAAGGTTTAGCCTTAGAAATCTATATGGTACTTTATTTTAAAACTACCACTTAGTTTTTACCATCTGGATCTAAGTGTAGTGAATGTTAGAATAAATTATAAGGTATCTACTTGGGAAACTAGCTTGCAAGAAGAAGAAAATGCAGTGCAGTATGGTGAGAAGTATGCTGAGCAGGCCTTTAAAAAAATTTAGATGCCGTAATGATTCTGCCATAATGTATTTCAGTAATTTTGAACAAGTCACCTCATTTTTCTGGGCCTCTGATTTCTCATGTGAAATGAGGGATTGAACAAGATCATTTACAAATCTCTTCCAGTTCTAAAATGAAAACACATTTTATTGTTTCAGTATTTATGCTGTTTCCACAGTAAGCTTGAAGGGCAGTGATCATGATCTCCCATGGAATGTGGTTGGACCAACTAATTTTGGTTAGACAGGGCAGGTGATGTCCCCATTTTACAGATATTGACAAGTGATCAGAGAGTTTGATTTGTAAGAAATCTTATGCCTAAGTAAATGGTAGAGTCGGGAATTTAATTTGAGATTTCTCACTCCTGAGTCCGTTGCTCTTACCACTGGATTTACAATATTATTTTAGTTCTTTGTAAAATGCTCTAACCAAACCATATTTTGAGAATGAGGAGACAAAATGCGGATTTCCTAGCATATAATTGGTCCTGAGCACTTAATGAACATTCTTCTCCCTGGATAATATTGCTAAGGTACTGAGGAAATGAATAGAAGAATCTTAGGATTCTCCTCCTAAAATTTTTGACTTGTACAACTAGAATAAACACAGGACAGTTAATTATGTTTTTAGGACCACAAATTTAAAACTGAATATAATGTAAATTGAACACTTTAGCTATAAGGTGAAGTAGGTTATAAGTAGGTTTAATCTCACAAGGTTCCATTGAGTGGAAAAGAGTTTGAAACTAGTTTTTGAATAAAGTAAGCCTCGTGAATTGGGAAAGGTGCTAAGAGGAATTCTTTGCAATTGTTTCTCTGCCCAGAGTGAATTCTCTTCCCACCCAGAACTTCACAACTGGCTCCATCTTACCATTCAAGTCCCACCTCAAATGGTACTTTCTTAGAGAAGCTTTCCTCAGCAACCTAGATCTTCGTTACTTCCATTTATTCTTAGGGTATTTACCAGTAACCAAAACTGTCCCCCATCAAAAGGTAAGGTGCCTTATTCACACTTGTAACTTCAGTGCCTAGCACTTAGAGGGTTTTCTAGAAATACTAGTTGAATGAGTAGATGAAGTTATTACAGCATAATCATGAACATTTAGTGCCCATCTGGTTCTGTTACATTACATATGATAAAGACAGAGGTTAAGACTAGTTAGTGATTTGAGTAAGGATGCATATAAACTAGAAATGTAATCTGACTCTTTTTGCAAATGTCAATTCCATATAACACTCCATTATACCTAGCAAATAGTTTTTTTTCAGCAGGGGTCAGATGCTGTGAATAAGCCCAATATTGGTGGGCCTTTACTAAAATGCTAAGTAGACTGTACGCAGCATGGTCGCTTTTTAAAAGGAAGGCTCATAGTGTTGGCCTCAAGTATAGCGTATGAGAAGGGCACATATAATCATTACACATTTACATATTAAGCTTCATTATAGAGGCATGCAAAGGCTTTGTTTTAAAGGGAGATATAAAAACTTTGAAAGTGATATATGTGTATTTTATAGTTTTAGGTTATGAGTGTATGGGAAACTGGTTATAGAAAACATAATTTACAGTGGCCTGAAAAAAACCTAGTACATAGGTTTGTTAGTATTTAATTATGGATATCCAAAATTATTAATAAACTCTTCTATGTGAAACTTGGCGATTATTGGTTTCAGTAGATCTGGAATCATCATCAGAGTGAAGAGATAACCCAGTGATAGCTTTTATATTATCCGTGGATAGCTTAATAGGTGATACAAGCATATTATTTGAAGGAAAAGCCTATTAAGTGGGTCATACATCTTATGGCAGACTTTAAAAGACTGCATGAAAAATTCAAAAGAAAGTTTGAACAATCTTTTGTGTTATCAAATCTGCTTTGTCAGCAGATGACAGTTCCACTCTGCCACAGTTTATTAATAGGTTTTGAAGTTCTGAAATAGTTGGAGGCTTCAAGTTCTAACTAATAAATGTAAGACCTGTGCTAGTTCTATCATGTTCCAGATTTCTAGCCAGCATAATGGCAGCCTAGCCAGGGTCCATTCACAGAGTCCATAGAATAGGGCCAAACTACGCCGACAGCTCTAGTCCCCGAATTAAAAATAACATGAATTGGGGACAGTTGAGGATTACTTCATAGTAAATAAAAAACACAAGAGCATACATTCTTTTCTATTTACTTTTGTTTAGGTGTTTTGTTTTTAATAAACTGACTTGGATGAAGAAATGAAGTAGTCTCCATCCTGGGGAAATTAGTTTTTAAAGGAGTTGCTTTCTTTATACACACACACCAAATTCTGATATTTTTTGTGTGCCTTTTAGTACTAATTGCATAGAAATATTCCGTGTACCATCTCTTACATTTTTGTTACATTTTTTATTAAGAAATTTAAATATGCTGTACTCTATGAGATTAAAGTTGTGGACTCAAAACAGAGAGGACACTAAACCATAGCTGGTGGGAAGTGGAGAGGCATATTGTAAACAAATTGCTGTAAAAACATTTTAATTTAGAAAACAAATTTAGAAGGAAATATTTCTAAATTTACTTCTTCTTTAAGACCAAAGCCTCTTTGCATTCCTCTGTTCTTTTATTTTTCCAGATGAGAGATTGTGAAAAACATCTGAGATATTTCTAGATGGATGTGTGTAATTGAGGAGATAGTTGTAATTTGTATGTGTGCCCTCTTTTACACTTCGTGAAAATTGGTGCTTGGAGAAAGTTGTCATTCAAAGAAACTTGTGTTACTCATATGTGAATGCACTCCAAAGAGCATATTCGATTTGTGGACTTGAATTATAAATTTGATAGTAGGTAAAAAGTGACTTCCTTTTAGAATTTTGGAGTTTGAATTTAGGTTTTTCTTTATTTACCTCAGTTGCCAGTGTATGTCAGTTTTCTGTCTGTGCTGGTCTTTTCTACTGATCCACCTGTGTGTCAAGAAAAACATTGGTTTGCTCATGAGAATTCTCCTTTTTCTTTCTTCCTGGCCTAGTTGGCATCTCAGCGCTCTGAGAAGTTTCCATAAATGATATCAACAGTAGGGGAAGACTTTCTGGACAGTGTCATGGCTCCCACTGCGGTATCATGCCTCGCTGTTAGTTATCTTTTTAACATGACCTAATAGTTCTCAGTCGTTAGAATCACCAAAGGACTTGTTGAAAAACAGATTGATGAGCCCAACCCTCAGGCTCAGTAATTTGGGGCTGGAACCTGAGAATTTATATTTCTCACAAATTTCCAAGTGATGCTGATACTTCTAAACCATAGACCATACTTTGAGAGCCATTGGCTTAATGCTTTTGCTGGTTTTATATCTACTTTCTTCTTGGAACTCTTCTCTGGGCTTCTTGTAACACTCCCCTGGTTGACCTGCCTCCTTTCGACTGTTCTTTCTGTTTTTGCTGGTTCTTTCTCCTCTGTGTTCAGATTGTTGAAATGCTTCAAAGTTCAATTCTGGGACCCCATATTTAAATATTATATTTTAGTGATCTCATCCAATTGATTAACTAGAAGTACAACTAAATACTAATAACTCTTCCAACTTATTATCTCCTGCCTGACATCTTCTTGACTCATGTTTCCACTTTCTTCCTTGGTATTTCTACCCAGATATCTAATAGGCATCTTGCACTTTGTATGACTAAAACAGAACTGTTATTTTTTTAAAATCTGCCTACCTGATTGTTTCTTATCCTTCTGTTGCAATCCAGGGGTCCCCAACCTTTCCTCCCTGGCCTGAGCTCTGCCTCCTGTCTCTCCAGCCCCTACCCCAGTCCTTAGAAAAATTGTCTTCCATGAAATCCTGTTACCAGAAAGGTTGGGAACCGTTGGCCTAATCTGTCTTCCTGTCCATCCATTCTGTTCACTTGTAAACAATCAGCAAACTCTTTTGATTCTACCTGTAAAACGTATCCCAGATCTGCCCAGTTTTCTGCACTGCCCTGAACCTTGCCCTCGCTATTCTGTCTTGCTTGGGTTGCTGTAATAGCCCTCCTACCTGGTCTCTCTATATACTCCAGCTTTCTTCCAATCCATTCTTCACATAAGAGCTAGAATGATTTTTTAAAATGTGAAATCATATCATCTTTTTTCCTTAAATCTCTCCTATTGCTTCCCGTTGCACTTAGACTGAAATTTAAAGTCCTTTCTATGGTGCAGAGAGCCCTTCATGATCTACATGGTGCCTGTCCCTCCAGCCTCCTTTTGCTGCACTGTTCCCTGCTCCCATTGTGCACTGCCCACACTGAACACTGTTTCTCTGGCGCATCACTGAAATATCCTCTTTCTCAGTGAAGCCTTGCATGACTACCCTGTTTAAAATTGAGGTGAGTGAGGAGTGTCTGTACACTCACATACAATTATGCTCCTTAGCACACTTAGCATTTTCTAAAAATTATGTTTTTGTATATCTTGTGTCCTCTGCATTTGTCTCCCTTTGTGCGAATATAAGCAGTAAGAGCAAGGATTTTGGTTTGGTTACTTCTATGCCTAGAGTGCCTAGGATAGCGCCTAGCCTATAGATGGGGTTCAAATATGGTAAATTAGGGAATGAGGGTTTTCTTTCCCTCTAGGGCCTTTACATTAATTGTTTCTTTTCTTTGGTTGGTTCCTTGTGTCTTTCAAATATCAAGTTAGTAACCTCTTTAGATGAGCTTCACATTTATCTTGCCTGTAATCTCTGTCATCATGCTTTTTTTTTTCTACATGACATTTTTTACAGTCTGATGGTGTTTTAATTCATCTTTATGTCTGTTGACGGCTTCTTCCCTTCCCATTTAATGGAAAGTACATTCCATGTAGACCAGAGACA
Organism: Carollia perspicillata; assembly: GCA_004027735.1. Lineage (NCBI taxonomy): Eukaryota > Metazoa > Chordata > Mammalia > Chiroptera > Phyllostomidae > Carollia > Carollia perspicillata. The sequence goes on along the minus strand of PVKM010004122.1, from coordinate 7,197 downwards.
TGTATTATTTACTCCTGTATTTCTGATATCCCAAAGACAATCAAGAAATACTGGTTTAAGAACAAATAAGGTTCATTGGTGTAAGGCTCTTGGTGTAAGCCTGACTTCACCTCTTGAAAGCAGACCTTACCCCATTTCTCCCTGCTTGCCGACTAGGCCTTCCGCTTCGGCTGTCATTGGTCCTCTCAAACTCAGCTGAGCTCTGCAGTCAGCCCTCTGTGTCTGAGATGTATACCATCCCACAGCCTCTGACATGGGCTCCAACACTGTGCCCAACAAGAGCCTCCTTCCTGCAGTCAGAAAACTCTTCAGTTTTCAGTAAGGTTGCTTTTCTCTTAGCAAGAGTTTTTCTGTATCATTTCCCCGTTCTATTGTTCTTCTGTATCATTTCCACGTTCTGTTGGGGCTGCAAGGATCTGAGTAGGGCCTTTGTCTGTATCTGCCTTGCCACTCGTACTCATTTGTAGCTTCCCATGTTGGCAAAGCATATTTTATGGGGCTGCCTCCTCCAGGGGATCTCACTATGAAGTAGGGAGATAAATCCTTTCTGCCCTCTAATCCTTAAACCTGTCCCAGAAGGACAAGGGGTGGTTCTTCAGCCACTGTCATGGACTCTCACCTTTGGCTTTCTTCAGCTGATGCTTAAAAAAAAAATGTTAAGTACTTTTGTTTTGTATTTAAATTTCTTCTTGATCTCACTTTCATCCCATAAAGGCAGGGATCAATTTTTTATATTTTTTTCTTTCACCCTTAATATCTCTACATTTATGGCATTTGAAAAAATGAAGTCATTTTTTGATATGGTGATTTATAAGCAATATTTATTTGGTCTTTGAGATGACCAAAATAATGTATTTTTAATATATTTGGTCTTTTTCCAGGGTTCCTAGCTCCCAGTTCCCAAAACTTAAGAATTTCCTAAGTGAGGGAGCAATAACGATGTCTTTTGTTTGTCTTTTGTTATGTTGAGGAGGTTACTTTTGGTCTCCACCTGAGGATGGCGGCTGGTTGCCAGGAGGACCAACCATGCAGATGACTAGCGGGTTAGACCTTTAAGTCCTATCTCCCTTACCTCCAGGGAGTGCAGAGGGGCTAGAGGTTGAATCAGGACCCCATAGGGAATGATTTAATCAGCCATGCCATTGTAATGAAGCCTCTTCAAATACCCAAAAGTACAAGGTTGGGAGAGCTTCCAGGTTGGTGAACACAGCGATTGGAGGAGATTGTCACACAGATTGGGCATGGAACCTCCCTTTCTGCATTCCTTGCTCTATGTACCTCTTATATCTGGCAGCTCCTGAATTACATTCTTTTATAATGAACTGGTGACCTAGTAAGTAAAATATTTGTCTGAGTTAGCCACTCTAGCAAATTACCCAAGAGTTATCGAAACTTCCCATCTGTAGGTGGTTGGTCAGAAGCCGGAGTGGGGGGTACGGTCTCGTAGAATTGAGTCCTTAACCTATGGGTTCTGATGCTATCCAGGTAGATAGTGTCAGAATTGAGTGGAATCGTAGGACACCCAGCTGGTATCTGAGAATTGCTTGGTGGTGTAAGGAAACTCCCCCTCCATACATAGGAACTGGTGGTCAGAATCATTTGATATGCAAAAATTTAAATTCTTTGAACATCGTGCATCTAACCTCACTCCTTTGAATTCACAACAGTTATTTTTCCTGTCGTGTAATTCAGTTTCTATGTACAACCTGGGTGGGCATTTGAACTTTATTAGCTAAAAAGATCTGTTGTTTCACATACTTGTAACATAGCTTATGGCCCTAACTTGATTCAAGGCTTTTTAAGGCCACGGGCTCTCATCTTACGTGAATATGCTTATTTTGTATTTCAAAAAAATAGCTTTCTTAAGTCAAAGGGGGAGAGTATCACGTCCTGATTTGCCCACATTTTGTTCCCAGGGTTTTAAGTTGAAAGTTCAGAGTCAGCCATCATCTCAGCACTAGATGGCACTTGTGCATCACAATTAGTCATACGTGCCTAACCCAGTTTGTGACAAGTGAGTGATCCACAGATGCAATGTTTGGAATCCCCACATGGACGTTCCTGAGAATAGGAACGTGAAACAAGAGGAGACCTACTCAGTACCATTGCTTTGACGTATTTATAAATACGTGGTTGAAGAATATAGTAAGTTCATACTCATTATTTCCTGGTAATATCAAGTAGGTAGGCGAGTCTCCATCCATACTTTCTTAGCCTTACTTTGCAATAAAGTTGAAATTTGTTTTAGAACCTGTTTGCTATTCATCATGGATAATTGTGAGAGAAATAAGTAGTACAACTCATTGTACTGGCTTATACCCAACCCTAAGCACTTACTGTTCTTTTGTAATATTGAAGGAAATGCCTGGTTTTGACTTATGAACTCCATAGATATTCACTGAGGAAAATGTAACCATCTCTCTTTCACTGTTGAGGAAACAGAAGCTCAAAGACATTAACTTGTCCAGCATTGTAACTAATAGGTACAACCAATATTCAAACTCAGGTCTGTTGGGTTCCAGAGCCCAGGCATGCTTTTTCTTTTATTCTAATGGTGCTAGGTTTAGCCACTACTTGTTTATGTTAAAGCAACTGGATGATGAGTGCAAATGCCCGATGTTGGTTCCTTTCTCTTAGGAGAGACTGGAGTAAGAACCTAAGGAATGGGTGGGCCCTGAGCACAGTGGGCTAGGAACAGAAAAAGAGAAGGTCCCTAAAGGAAAGACTTAACACCAAAGATATTGGCCTACTTTTGCCTAGACTCAGTCCATTTTCCTTTAAGCCAGTGACACACAGAAGCTGAAAAGAGTTAAATCGTTGTTACCTCCTCGAGGCTTCAAATCCTGGCTTCTCTGAATACTACTGACCATGTGATCTTGGGCAACTTGCAAATTTGTGATTTGATTTACTTACCTTTAAAACAGAGGAGGATTAAATGGACAATTCATGAAAGCACATAGACTAGTACCTGGCATATGATAAACAATAGTTGTTAACCATATGGATGGTTTTATACATTATGCAACATGAAAAATACCTATAATTACCTTAGCTACAGCCACCTTTGTTATAGAAGAGTTCATTACACGAACAAATCAGAAATTTGTTCATGTAATTTTTGTCTAAAGTGAAGACTCCTCCTCCAAGGGATACTTTCTGAGATATAATACAGATACGTGTGTACAAATTAACTTTGTTAACATTCTGGTGTTAAATTGTTTGGCATCAAACCAAACTTGGTATTTACTAACCACATAGCCTTGGGCAAGTTAGTAGGCACTTAGCTCAGTGCCCACTACATAGAAAGTACATCATAAATGGTAGCTTTATAGGGCAGTAGATTTCTCGCTTAAGGAAAGATGCATAGATACATTGGAAGTTGAAAGATTTCAGTAAATGACACTTAAATAAGGTCCTTTATAATGATAAAGTCTAATGATTTTGTTCCAACAGATATCAGAAGCTGTTTTTCTTTGTTGTTTTTATATTATGGCAAATTTCAAACATTTATAAAAGTAGACTAGCATGAGAAAGCAATGAACCCATGAGGGACCCATCAGTTAGCTTCAACGATGATTCAATACATGGCCAATCTGTATTTTATAATAAAAAAAAACTTAGGTATTTATAATTTTAAAATAACTATGAGGTATTTTACATAGCAAAATCCACACATTTGAAGTGTTACAGTGATTTGTACAAATTTCTGAGTTGTGCAATTATTACCATAATTCAGTTTTCAAACCTCAGTAGGATTCCTTCTCCCCGTATACAGTTAATCCCAATTTTCCAGCCCCAGGTGAACCGCTAATTTATTTTGTATCTCTGGATTTGCCTTTTCTGGACATTTCATATAAATGGAATCATATTGCATGTGGTTTCTCGTATCTGGCTTCTTTCACTTACCCTAGTGTTTTTGAGGTTCATTCATGTTATAGCATGTATCAGTTTCTTTTTCTTGACAAAACATTTTATACATAATGCCATGCTTTTTCTGCCCTACATAGTGGCTGATCTTTTCTCTGTATTTTAATCCTTTTCCCTTCACTGTCTACTGCTACCGCATTATTCACAGTTGTTTTTAATTTAATAAATATGATGGCTTAAAACATTGATTATGTTTCTGCTTTTTATTTTTTCAAACCATTTTCTATCTTCCCATTCATCTTGCTTGTTTTGTTTCCTGTCTCCAAGAGTCTTTTTTGTTTGCTGTTTTGGTTTTACTTGAAAATGAAGAGATGTCTAGACCATAAACTTTCAAAGATAGAGACAAATGCATTTCTTTTATCCTCACTTGAATAAGTCTTTCAGATGGTCTTTAGTGTTATATGTTCGGCTGGATTTATTTGTTTATGATTCTTACGGTTTTGTTTTTCTCTTTTAACTTAGGTTGTTGGAAGAGGAGCCTTTGGAGTAGTTTGCAAAGCTAAGTGGAGAGCAAAAGATGTTGCTATTAAACAAATAGAAAGTGAATCTGAGAGGAAAGCTTTCATTGTAGAGGTAAGGTGAGGTGTCATTTTGTTGTGTATTTTTTCACCTAAGATATTCCGAATTTAATTTTGAAAAAGATTGTTTCTCAGTTGTCATTTCTCTTTATACTTAAATATCAGCAATTTGGTTGAACTGTAGGCAATGCCATAGGAACATTTTTCATTTGCACTCTTTATTCTCATTAAAAATTAGGGGGAAAGGAGGCTTACCTAAATGAATTCATCTGTGAATTAAAATATAACCTCATCCATGTAATTCAGATCTATGTCAATACATAGAATTTAAATTTTAAAGTAGAAAAGAAATGCTATTTTCTCCCATTATCTAAAATTAAGAAGGGGAATTTTATGCATTTATTTTGACTGGATATTTTTAGAAATTCAAATGAGATTATTTTAAGGGAAAATAATTTCAAATTTGTTTTTTCTCATGTAGCATGAAAATGTACAGCTCAGTTCTTATACAAATTTATTGATGCAGGAGAATTTAATAATCATGAAATTGTGTTATCAGACTTATTCTCTATTAGTTTTCTGTTTTTGTATATTAAATCAGTGTTTCATTAAATCAGTGTTTTTATCACTTTTTAACTTCATTGGTCAATGCATAAGTAGTCTTTACTTTATAATAAGCCTTGTGAATTTATACTTGTGATTTTATTTAATTATAATTTTAAAATATACTGCATGATATTTTTAAATGTTATAACATTGAGAAATGAGAACTTGGTTGTGATGTGATGAAGTAGAATATGTAATTAATTAAATGAGTTGAGGAATACTGGTGAATACTTTGATGGTATCATAAAGAAAGATAGTCTCTGTTCTGGCCCAGTGGCTCAGTTGGTTGGAGCATCGTCCCATACTCCAAAAGGATATGGGTTCAATTCCCGGTCCATCATTCCTTCCTCCTCCTTTCCTCTCTCTAAAATCAATAATAAAGTAATAAAAATAAAATCCTCAGGTAAGAATTAAAAAAGAAAGAAAGATAATCTCTAATAGTATGCTCCAGGAATCTGGCATCAGCTTTTTTGCCTCATAACTTTTGTTTATAGTTTAGATAAGGTGATTTATCATATACTGTTGTATTGGCAGTTTCACAAAACTAGGTAAAAGCATAAGTGTTAAATGCTAGGAAATAGTCAAAAAGATTATAATAGCTTGGAGGAAACAATTTAATCAAAGCTATACATTATGTAATTTAAATTGTCAAACAGTTCTCTACTTATTCTTACAAAAAAAAATTCAGTCCCTTATACCTCCTCGCATCAAGCTTTCTGCTTCTCAAAGGCAACTACTTTGAATCTGTTTATTTTGCTTGCTATACTCCAATCCAGAGACTCTTTATTATACTTTCTGTAAAGTGTCTGCCTTTAATCTTTGGGGTGATAAAGAGCCAGTCACTAACCTGCTTGACGTCGAGGAGGGAAGAGATCTTGGGGTCTAACTGCCAACCAATCTCTCCTCTTTTTCATTAGCTTATGTGCATAGGCATCTTATGCTACCACCTCTTCCCAACCTTTTGAAGGTTTTGTGAGCTAAATCTGGTTGCTTCTCACTTTTTCTCATTTCTTTTAAGTCTGCTTTGTCAGTTATTGCAAGTCGTTCTTTTCCTACTTCCAAAACTTTTACATTCTCTCCATCCTTCTGAGTTTATGCCTTGGAAAAAAAATGCCTTTACTGTCTTGAGATTTGGGGAAGGAGCAGAGGTAAATGCTTATATAGTCTGCCATCTGAAGCTCAGTGCTTAATCTGAACAAGATGAAATTAATAAATATATATGTGATAAATGAATATGCATAATAGTGATATTAATTCTTCTATTAAGGCTGAAATTCACAAATATTAGCTGTAGAAAAATACACTTTCTAGTTCCATATAGTTAAAAGGTGGCCTTAGGACCACAGTGCCTGCTACCTAGTAAATAGTGATTGTCGAAGGATCGATGCTTTGTACAACCCTCAGATTTCGATGATGCTGTGAAATCAGTTCCTCAAAAGTTAGCACTTTCTAAAAGAAACCTTAATCTGTTACAGCTTCGGCAGTTGTCCCGTGTGAACCATCCTAACATTGTAAAGCTATATGGAGCCTGCTTGAATCCAGTAAGTTCCTCAGTCCAGTAAGTTTCATTGTCAGCTGCGTAAGAAATGGCATGGCAGATGTGTACAGGTGTGTAGTTTAGCTATTTTGATGTCGTCTTGTTTCCAGGGGGAAAAATCGTGCACTACTTCATGTATTTTCTTTCTAGTCTTAGCAACATAGTATATTGAAGTTGTTGTCTTAGGTGTTCTTATCCAGTAACCTCATCTTCTTAAGAGGCGTATGCTATTCTGTGACAGCACCTACTCATTAGCACTGGAGAAAGTTTCCGAAGATCTTATGATTATGTTGTTACAGACTTCTCTACTCTTGGATAGTGGGTGCCTAGACTGACAAGGTCTTAGATCATAGATAACTCTTCTCCCCTAGTGGCATTTACATAGGGGCCAAAAGAATGTTTTTTAATGCATTTATAAAGTCAAAGATTGAACCGAGTTATCTTTCAAGTCCCCCAAGATGCTCTCTGTGGTTAATTATTCTGGCTTATGTTTCCTTCAGGTGTGTCTTGTGATGGAATATGCTGAAGGGGGCTCTTTATATAATGGTGAGTGTCATTAGGCCCATCTTTACCTAGTAGAATAAAATAAGTGAAAAGCTTTCAATATAA
>PVKM010004121.1:31722-53761 GCA_004027735.1 Carollia perspicillata | reverse complement strand
TGTGTGTTTAAAGTCAGGTTGAAATATAATTATAGCCACATAACTAATTACATTTATGATTTGAGAAACACCAGGTAGACACCTCAGAGCAAATCTATTTCCCACAATCAGCTAGTAGACTCCCTGAGACTGCATCATTGGAGAGCATATTGGAGGTTAAGCATACTTTTCATGTGGTCTTCATTCAAATGCCAAGTGCTGTTGATACAGTCAATACAATAAATTATTAGCATCCCTTTATAGATTAGGACATCTGGTTATATTATTTTTGCAGGGTGGGAGTGCAGGGAGCAGAAACCATACATCTGGTTTGGGTTTAAACACACTAAGCTAAACACACTAAACATACCAAGTCCAAGGGAAGAGGCCTCAGGGCGTCAGTTGTCCCACCATCTCTTACATGGGCCACTGCCGTGGACTGAACTGCCACTCATTTTACAAAATCCGTTCTCCATAATTTAGCATAAGACATTCACACACCCAGTTTCAGGGCAAAGTTTCTCATCTGTGCTCCCCATCAGATTGGCAAGGTCATCGATTATCTCGTCTTATGCATCCAACTCATCCCCAATCTCTTGCCCCATTTGTTTTTAGCAACTTATGATTTAAAAAAGGCATCAAGGTCTGTTACCTGTTCTTGGGTGATTTTCTGTTGCTATTGCCGGATTTCGCCAGAACCCAAGACTCTGGTCTCCTCTGGCTCCTCGAAGAGCCAAGAGCAGGCTCACCTTGCTTGGCCTCTCCCGTCATTAGGCCAGATCTCAGTTGTATTTTAACCATTTCTTTCTTACTGGCTTGGTTGTTGAATTTTCTCAGCAAAATTTGAGCCTGATTACATTCTGACAGTGCTTGGAGGGTTAAATTATTCTGAAAACACAGGCAAGTCCAGGAGGAGATGAAAATTCAAACTGGCTTCTAACATTCTTGCCTACCTTGTATATGAACACACTATACACACCCATGCTATTCAGAATAGTTTAGCTCCCAGACTGCCTCACAGACTTCACAGTTGTAAAAGCTATTTAATCAAACTAGTCCCGGGGCATTGGCAAAACTGGCACCAAGAAAACCCCCAGGTTGCCCATCTGCCTTGTGACGGAGCTGCCATCATCACATTCTTACCCACAGGGAGTTGCTGGAGTTTGTCTCCACTGCTCTTGGGTTAGCGGCCACTGGAAAATTGACAAAGAAGTGGAAATCAAAAGACAAAGTCTCATTTTCACTTGAGCACTAGGAGAGAAAATGGGAAAGAGGAGAAGCAAAGGGGTTTTTATCTGAGATGTTTGATTTTGAGGAAGGAAATATAGGATATCTTAGTCCCCTTTCCAGCTCAGTGATGGTGGAAATAAAGCTCCAGGATGATCTATAATGTAAAAGTTTGGAGCTGACTTTGTTTTAGGGAGGGGAAAAAAATCCTCAGCTCCAGAACGTATGAACGCCAGGCAGTCTCTCAGATTGCTCACAGGAGAGAAAGGCTCAGCTCTTGGCAGGATGAATGGCCAGGGAGGAGAAAGATGTACACTTGTATACCTGACAGGATCCTTCATCAAACACTGCACCACCATGTGGAGAAGTGAGCAGCCTGGGAGGGCCCTGTACTATGGAAAGAGGAGAGTCAGCAGAGCAGGTTACGTAGCGATCGGCCCTGTGGTTGGGGGAGATTGTGGGGACCCCGAGCAGAAGAAGGTGGGAGGAGGAGATGAAATAGATGTCACTGTAGAAAAAGTAACGTTAAATTCACAGACTCTCAATGCTGAAAAAGATCTTCTATCTTTACCCCATCTCCTCATTCTACAAATAAGAAAACTAAACTAATGACAATACCAAACAGGTAGAGAGTACCTGCTATTGTACCAGTGACTGTCTATGCAACATGCATCAATTATGCCCTTTAATCCTCACCATGCTTCTATAAAGTGGACACTGTTATCAAAATTTTATAGCAGGCAAAACTGTAAACTTAGTTGCAGTGGTCTCGGTAGCTTGTAAAAGGTCATTCAGTTACTGTGGTAGACCCAGGTAGACTCCAACTTCTGTGCCTCTCTCCTCTATACCATGAGGGCTAAGGAGGCACAGAAGCTTGTGCCACAGCTAGCTGGGAGCTGAGCCAGGCCTGGATTGGAGTCTCCCGATCCCTGATGTTGAGCCCTTAACCACAAATACAGACTGCTTCTTGTGCAGCTGGAATGGACAGAGCCCTCAGTTATTTCTTCCAGGTACTGAGGATACAGTGCCTCCCAAGCAAATAATTAGTACTGAATCTGTCAAGTCAGAGTTGCCTGGGGATCTCTGAGATATCTGAGGCGAATGGACATTTACTTGTCCTGGTAATAGAAGATTCCAGCATCTGGGAGAAGGTGCTCTGGTTTATAATGAGGAGCAGCAATACACCACTGAAACCTGGAGAAAGAGTATATTTGAATTCTTACTTGGAAAACTGCACCTCGATGATGTTTATACTTTCTGAATGAGTGGCTATAAAAATCCTTGGGTTCAGAAAGACCTTGAGAAGTCATTTAATTCATTGCCCTTCCTCCAGGCAGGATGTCACTTAAACTATCTTTAGAAAGTGATTTGTTTTCCTTTGTTTAAAAAACAAAAATATCCACAAGGATTGCCACAATCCCCTTGTGTCAAAAATTTCACTGCTCCTCAGGGTCAAAGGGTCTTTTAAATATCTAACCCAAGTCTTTTTAGAGAAATACGAACCTATTTCCTGTTTTTTGTTTTACTGAGTCTCTCCTCAGGATAAACATTAATTATGTACATAGCACAGTCCCAAGACTGGAGATGTATCTGGCTCTGGTTCTCCTTGGAATAATAATAACTTTCAGCCATCTTCAAGTGTATGGAATATATATAGGTGGGATAAACCACCTAATTTAGCAGCCCAAATTGGGATCTACAAAAATAAAATAGGAGGTCATAGGGGTCTAAAGTGGAATCTGCAAAAGTGAAATAGTCTTTGACTAGAACCTTCTTATTAACCAAAACCAATACGGGATAAATCTAGGACTCCAATGGGAAAAAGTTGGAGGGAGAATGCCAAAAATTTTTTTAAAATGGAATTGAGGCAGGGCTTGGCAGTGTTGAAATAGAAAGATCGAGGTTTAGGGAAGGACTCTGTAAGAAAGCACCGATAAGCAAGTCTCTGGCTAGATTATTTATATTTATATTTATATTTATATTTATATTTATATTTATATTTATGTTTGTGTTTGTGTTTGTGTTTGTGTTTGTGTTTGTGTTTATAGATATGTATTCCACATATATGGAACAAGATTATATATATCGCATGTATACATATATCATATATAACATATATATAAAACAAGATCCAAAACCTGTACTTTCTAAAAGCATTCATGTCTGTTTTGAGGTTGGCTTTTCCACACTTTTGTTTCCTAGAATAATTGAACCCAATGATAAATTCCAATATTGTCCAGGTTAAATCGGGGAGAGTGGTTGATAGAGACAAGTAATCATATAAACATGTGGAGTCCAGAGAAGCATAAAATGTTAGAACCAGACCAGATCTGGGCTATGATTCTAGTCAGATCACCTCTTCAGATTTCATCAACCTCATCAATGTGCAAAGCTTCCAAGACCATCCACAAGTCAATGACTCCTACATCTCTATTTTTTCCCCATACCCCTCAACTCAACTTCAGACTGATAAAGCCAAATCTTACTAAATGTCTGCACTATTGTATTATACATACAAAATACAACCGACCAAGAACTCAGGCAGGAATACGATCTTGGCAATCGGAGAAGAATCAGATTTGAGTCATGACACTATCTTTGCGGGTCATTGGTTTCCTTAGAGAAGTCACCTAGTTTCCTCAGATGTAAAATCAGTGTTGTTTTAGAAATCAAATTATTTCATATTGTAAGGTGCAGTGCTGCCATATGAAAGCCACATACTCAAACATTGGATGCTTATTGACTGAGTGGATAGATGGAAATAGAGATCTACTAAGACATAAGTACTCTACTAAGGTCATACCTGACTGTAATGGACAGATATTGGTACAAATAGAAGAAGCATGGAAAAATAAAGACTTCCATTTGCTTGAAGGAAGAGTTGTAATGCTGAATGGAATGAGAGACCTCACAAAAAACTGAAAAGACTGTATCACATTTTGGACGACACAGTTCTCCAAAGCTGCTAGGGACTCTGACGCTTCACGCAGTTCTTTGGCTGGGGAAAGACTAAACATTAATGGATGAATTGCAAGGCTGACCAAGAACTGTTAAAACAGCAGCTGGCAGGATTGGAAAGGGAATAAGGCCCGTGGGTTAGTCTTTGCCTGAGACACCTGCCATCTGTGAAAATGTTCTACATCAACAGCAGATGTAGATGACAAATGTGGCCTTTAACTGAGACAATATCACAGAGATACAATGGAAACTTTAGACCTAGAAGTCTCCCAAACTCAGAAGTTTGAACATTGTCACTCAGATTAAAACTTTTAAATATAACTTCCCCTTAAATGTTTCCCTGTAAAGGATCTTTAAGTATGAGTTAGATGGTGTTCCAAGGTGTTTAGCCACCTTTAAAAAGCAGCATAAAGAGAAAACTTTGGAAAGAAACTATGTCTAGATTGAGGTGATGGTTTACCCAATTGTATATGATTACAAAAGTTCAGGAGACTGTGCAGCTGAATGGGTAAATTTTATTGAAAAGTAAATAATATCTCAAAAGCAGCAGAAAAGTAGAAAAATGGGAAAGAAAATATTGTACCTACCCTATGACTAGCCAGAAATTAACTCAATGAAAACAGACATTTAGGGTTCAAAGATGTGGAAGGCTGGATGTAGTGGTGAAGGTTGGGGGAGTGATAATAAGTTGGCTTCCCCCGGGAAATATATTAGAAAAATAAAATTTCGATATCTGCAACTAATTCTAACAGGGCCTAAATGAACTAACTGGCTGAAGTTGGGGGCAATGGCCAATACCTCAGAGAGGCTGGGAGATTTATTATTTCATAGGCAGTTAATCTCAGACCCCCTAGCAGAATCACATTTATTCATGTAGGAACATGAAGTGGAAATTTTGGAAAATTTTGCTTGCAGCAAATTTTAGCTGCACTAACAAACAGGTTCTGAGTCAGAGAGAAGCCCCTCTGAAGGCCAGAGCCAGGGGCTACACTCACTTTCCAGCTTTGAAGAAAACTACCTCGATTCCAAAATAAATTAGCCCCTGAAGGCAAGCGGGTACAGAAGCCTTGGCCAAATAGGTTTGTATTCTGGGAAAACCAGACATCAGACATTTGGGCTCAGTGTGTCCCTTTGGATCACGGGTTTTCCCAGAGCCAAAGGAGGCCTGAAAACAGCTGCTGCTCCTGTAGTGACAGAGGATGTGGCACACAGTAGGGGCTTTGGACATCAGAGAGGTCTGATTGACCACAGAGTAGAACAGGGTAAATGGTGGGAGAATCTACAGAGAGGAACCAATGTTATGAGGACATAGATAATTCCTGGAAAAGGAAGGGAGAGAATGGAGACATTGTAGAAAAAATTACAACTCTATGCAAAAAATCTCACTTGTTGAGTTCACCTCCAGACGGATCAAGATTAGATGATGGCTCATGTAAGCAAAACTCAAAAGAGATGATGTGTAAATTAGAATTCATGCATTTAGAATGGAAATACTCTTTGGTAAGTTACCAGATTACTGGAATCCAGTGTTTAGAGCTCCCTCTTCCAGGCACAGTGCTGTCTAGATGAGTATACAGAGTGGGTAGTGGGGAGCCTTGAAGGATAGGTCCTAGAGGCCATAGGAAATCCTGAGCAGCTACACCAGTCCCGCACGAGTTCCTCCCCAGAGACCTGAACACTCATTTCCTTCATACTCAGTGTCCATGTCCTCTGGATGTGTTAGATGAACGATGACAAATTTTGGTACTTTGATGTTCTCCTTTTTTCAGCTGCATGCAGCCCCACTTGTTAAATGTATAACGCTCTGCTAAATGCTTTAAACCTCATCAATCAACACATGACCCCAAAGACATGTCAATCATCTTCATTCATTTAACTGATGAAGAAACTGGTTGTCATAAAGGATAAGTGGTTACACAAAGTCACCTGAGGCTGACAGGCAAGCAAGATCTGTATTCCCAAAGTCATGCTCTTTAGTGCCGTGCTTTGGTCTCTTTAGAAAGGAGCTGACTCATGCCATCAGGCTTTACTTTCTTGAGTCATTTCTACTTTAGACCAGTCCACCAAAGCCTCCCCTCCATTACTATCCTTGTATATTGCTCAGCTGCCATTTACAGAATAGCTTTCCAGGGTCTTCTATAAGTGGATAATCACATGCATTACATTTGGGTTCTACTATTGTAACTCTCATAGGAGGATCATATTTTCAAGACTTTGGTGGACAAAAATGAGGAATAAAAGAGGAAATGTAGTCACTGGGGCAGGGCAACCCTCTTTGCTGCACTTATTTGAAAAAAATAATGAAGGAAAACTTTCCCAATCTGGCAAAGGAAACAGATTTCCAGGAAGTCTAGGAAGCTCAGAGAGTCCCAAAGAACTTGTACCCAAAGAAGCACACACCAAGGCACATCATCATTAAGTTACCCAAAATTAAAGATAAAGAGAGAATCTAAAAGCAGCAAGAGGAAGAGAGACAGTTACCTACAAAGGAGTGCCATAAGACTATCAGCTGATTTCTCAAAACAAACCTTGCAGGCAAGAAGGGGATGGAAAAAATATTCCAAGTCATGAAAGGCAAGGACCTACATTCAAGATTACTCTATCCAGCAAAGCTTTCATTTAGAATGGAAGGACAGATAAAGTGCTTCCCAGATAAGATCAAGTTAAAAAAGTTCATCATCACCAAGCCATTATTATATGAAATGTTAAAGGGACTTATCTAAGAAAAAGAAAATAAAAATATGAACAATAAAATGACAACAAACTCACAATTATCAACAAATGAACCTAAAAGAAAAGAAAAACAATGAAAACAAAAACTTAGCAAGCAACTAGAACAGGAACAGAATCAGAGAAATATGGACATCACATGGAGGGATTTCAGTGGGGAGGGGAAAGGGAAGAATAGGGAAAAGGTACAGGGAAAAAAAGCATAATTAGTAGGCATAAAATAGGCGGGGAGAGATAAAAATGGTACAGGAAAGAGAGAACTCAAAGAGCTTATATGTACAACCCATGGACATGAACTAAGGGGGGAGGATGCTGGAGGGTGGGGGATGCAGGGCAAAGGGGGATAAAAGGGGAATAACTGGGAAAACTATAATAGCATAATCAATAAAAATACTTACAAACATAAAAAATAAAAGGGGAAATGTTGCCCGCAACTGCCTGGTGCAGGAAGGGGCCCAGGAAGCAAACTCTCCCTTCCCTTCTGCTCTGGCCCTATGAGCCATGTGCTGGTAGGAGGAGGCTTGCTGTTTGTGGGATCCCACACCTTTCTTCCCCAACTTGACGCTTTACCTGGGGCTGTTCCTGATGCTGAGAGCAACCTGCTCCTTCCAGGGGCTGCAGTGTTCTCACCAGGACAGTCACTTTATTGACAGGAAGGAGCCAGCCCCTTGGCCCAGCAGGGTCTGAGTGTGAGGTCTGGTAATAACAGCAGGAGTGGGGCCTGCAAGACTACCTGCCCCTCCAGATCTCCCTGCAGGGGCCCCAGACAGGGCTCAGGAGCTGCCAGATCAAAACCTCACAGAACAGGAGCCTCACAGAACAAAGGGAAGCCTGGCCTGGGGACCAGAGCCAATAAATTACAGTTAAAAACAAAATGAAACAAACAAACAAACAACAACAAAAAAAAAACACCAGCAACAACCACCTTCAATTCAAAGACACAGAAGCAAAAAGCAAGAGTGCTTTCCTGCAGACATTCAGCAAAGGCCACGGGACAGGTTCCACAGTACCAAATTTCAAATTGCTTCACTCTCTTTGTGGCTCAGGCTGAATATGAAGCTTTTACCGCAGCCAATGGATTTTTCTTGGATAAAGATGACAATATCTAACTGGGCAGAACAGATAGATCCATAAGGACATGACATGCCTGTTTCTGGATCTAAGGAGCATACAGAATTGGATAAGAGTGAACTTGCAACAACATTAACAACTGCACCAGGATTACACACCCCATCCCTAGAGAGAGAGCAGGACATAAAGAAAGAGCACAATCTGTCCTCGTATCAATATTTCCCATCTTCAGGCTCATAGCTTGTAACCAGCCCTTTCTGCCACGTGCAGTTATCACTCCTTCATTATCTCTTCATCTTGCCAAAAAGTTTAATTCTTTTTTTTTCACCTTTTCATTCATTCGGAAATTGTTTGCTTTCCATGTGCCAGATTCAAGGAAATATAACTGAACAAAAGGAAAATTTACATTCTGTCCACTGTTGTCCTTTGCCTCGGTGACTTTGTTCTTTTGTTTCTTTGTGGTTGCTTCAGGAAGCTTAAGTAAGGAGAAGAGATAAATGTGTTGTCGGTCCACCATATTTACTCTGAAGTCCCATAGCCAGGCTAAGGGTGTACCTTTCTGTCTTGGATATAGAAATATAGAACTATCTCTGAGAGTACTCTGGAGCCACATGACTAAACACATCAGGCTAACATCCCCAAACTAATGGACTAAAAGCAAGTCTTAAAGGCACGGTAAAAGTTAGGATTCTGATTTATAAAAACCCTTTCCAGTAGAGGTAGGATGTAATGCTCTCCCCCTTCTCTTTATTTCAAAGAAAATTTCGCAACCTTACCAAGAATTTTCTCCTATCGATTTGATATTTGAGGGGCTGCTCCAAAAGTCTCCCTCCTTTGTGAAGGCATACCCCTGCCACCTACAGAGTGAAGTCTAAACTCTCCGCCACAGCATCCTAAGCCCTCCATGACTTGACTGCAAACAGCATTTGAGCCAATCTCCCTAGAGCATCCCTCCAAACACTGACAGTCACGCCTCACTGCTCCTCCCACACTAAACATCGTATTTACAGTTATGCTTGCTCACGCTATTTCCTCAGCCTGAAATACGCTCTGCTCCTTATCCTATAAAACCCCACTTATCAGCTCAGTGTTACTGCCTCCCTGCAGCCTGCCTTTCTCCTTGGTCAGAACCAATTCTTCACCCCCATGCATGACTGTAACACATCTTCCTACCTCTGTTTACAATGTTTTTATCTTGATTTGGCTTGTTGTTGACTTCTGACATCTACTGCTAATTTTATTGTTTGAAAGCTTCTTAAATCCGGGTAGGAATTTAACTGGGTAGGCACACAAAAAAATTGTGTTTAAATTAGTTTTTAAAAGAGACAAACATAATGTTACGGAAAAGCAAGTTCTTACACGGTATGGGGTGACGGAATAAGCCTTTATTACACGCGTGGGCCCAGAGGAGACAGCTTCCAAATTCTGGGCACTGAGGAAGGGTCAGATGGGCGGTTAAATACATTGCAACAAAGTGGGGAGGGGAGAGATCTCGTGATACAAGCAGGAGATATGTAATTGTGAAAGCCAAGGACACATGAAAGCAAGGGAAGTGGTCCCGGACCCAGGACAAAGGCACAGCAGGAGAGCGCCCAGGACCCGGAGCAAGGAATCAACTAACTAGTCAACAGGTGATAGTCTGAAGCCGGGAAGCCAGCAGGGAGCCAGCATGGGCTGATGCAGAGTGCCAGCTTCAGTTTCTATCTATATTTTTAAATTTCTACTACAATAACTGTAGTGGAAAGTGATCTAAGCATGAGGTCAGAGTTGAGAAGTACAGGGAGTTCGTAGTAGAGAATTTCATTCCACCTGGGAAACAGTGATACCAAATTGTACAACAAAATTGTTGGACTTCCATAATTTGATGAATGCCCTTCTCAGCTTTGGATTCCTAGTGAGTACCCATCCATTCTTCTCCTCCCCACTGAAGCATCACCTCCTCTGGTGACAGCTTTGCTCAGAAATAGCTGTGCCTCTCTGACATTCTCAAAACATTCTAGACAAAGTTGCATTTGAGAACAGCTACTCTGTGTTGCAATGGCTTCTTCGCCTGTCTGCCTATCCCACTGAACTATGACGTTTGATTGGTTTTGTTTTGTTTTGTTTTCTAATAGGACCCCATGCACACTGAATTTGATTAAGAAAAATGCTTGGTTCATAATTGAGCTCTGCATGGGCCCTCCATTTCAATATTTCGGGTAAACAAAGCCCTGTGTGACTGATACTGTGCTAAGTTCTGGAATCCAAAGAAAGGAAAACATTTCCTGTCCTCAGAGAATGTAAAGCTACATTGTGTTTCCACCACTTGGTTTAGTTCCTGGCACATGGTAAGTGCTTCTTCTAATGAATCTATTTCTTCTGCTTGATTCTTGGGTAAGTTTAGTTTTTAGAATGCTTATTGTCTCCATCAATACATTTCTGAGATTTTCATCCAGTCCCAAAGCCTTAAGTAACATCTTGAATATATATTATTAGTCTCAATTTATACACTGAACTCCAGACATATAAATCCAGCTTCCTCTGAAATTCTCTACCAGGGTATTTCGTAGGCATCTCACACTGAACATGCCCAAAACAAAGTTTTTGATTCACTTCTTGGTCTGCCTGCCACCAAACCTGCTTCTCCCTCGAACTGCACCTTGTCTGTACATTGTTTCTGAAGCTAAATTCCCCACACTCATCCTTGACTCTGTCTTTTTCTAACATCCCCACAGTGAATCCATTAGAAATATTGCCGGTTTCACCTGATTGTGTATTTATTTGTTTGTTTGTTTTCTGTGTCTCCAACTAGGAATAAGTTCCATGAGTTCAGAAATTGTATTCATTTTGTCCACTCCAGTATCCCCAGCACTTAGCATATAACAGTTGCTCAATAAATATTTGTTGTACCAAATTTAAACAAATGTGAGAGAAAGAGCAAATGAATGCATGGCATCTCACACCTTCCCTCTAGATAAATAATAAAGAACAGCAGTTGCTACACTTTCACAGAAATCAAACACATAATAATAAGAAGAAACAAGAAACAAGAGTTGTTTTTCAACTCTTCCATGTTATAAAGAAGTAAACTATGTCAGAAGCATTCTGTCCAGAAGGATGAAGGAAGGCACAAAGGATAAAACTTCCCTGATTAAATATACTGGTCAAATATTGGCTTCTGCTACAAAATAAAACACTACCTATCTCAACAAGATCTGACTTTATTTTTTCCCAGGAAAAGATATGAGAGAAAAACAGAGATTGAAAACCAACAGTCTATCTACATATTTCTTGTTTCACATAAATGATAATAAAAAAGAGGAATATTAAAAGAGATATATAGTAGAGCTAGAAAAAATACTGAAACTTTTTCTGTAGGATTTGAACCAGAATTGGGTTATATGTAATATGCAAAAGGTGAGATGATAGCATTATATCCACATGTACCAGATGGAAGACCTACTATAATCCCTGGACTCCATCCAGGTTATTTCAACTCTTGATCTAAGGAAGTGTTTCTGTTAAATAAATATGGTCCCAGAAGGTGGACCAGGATAATGTTTTCGTGACCCTACAGTGTTTGTTTGAATTTACTGTTCAACCCACCTCACCAGCGAAAAAATTGCAGCCTCTTTCCAGCACTTGTAAGGTAATCTCTTGAAAGGGAGAGGAGAATCATAATTGTACAAACAGATAACATTGCCATTTTAAGTCTCTATGTGGAATTACATCTGAGACATTTACAGTCTCCCTCTGAGTAATTCAAGAAGCGGGTTTAACAATAAATGTCAAGTCCTGTTACTGGGAGTGCCATACACAGATCACATGATGAGAAGTTGAGAGGCAACACATTTCTGGAATACAGTGAATTCTGCACATAGATGAGAGATTCCAAAACCAAGAGAAAATCTAGGAGTTCAACAGGTTCTTTGGGTGCTGTTTTATATTTCAGGGCCTTACCTTTAAATTCTGAATGAGTAATGCCATCTGAACTCCTAGAGAACAATAGAACATTAACGGATTGAGTTCTCATCTCCCAGAGATACACTTTTCTGGTGCCTGTGACTACATGTGATAGTCCAGTCCTCTGAGAAGCAGACACCAAGGTAAGATCAAACACAGTGAGAGGGTTTTTGTAGAGAGAAAACGAGAAGAGAGCTGAGGAGGCTTGGAAAGCCATCAGACCACATAGCAAGTCTGAGACTTCTGAAGGAAAGAGGGAGGAAGAAGTTGTCCTAGACCACCACCATGCAGTCTCATGAAGGTTCATTTGGGTCATTATGAAGTCATCCAGCCAAAACCAGGGCTTGGTTGGTTTTAGCTTCCTTGCCAACCTCAGTCAGTGGCTGGGAGACACCCATGGGAGGTATGGCCTCAGCATGAATGCAGTGAAGGAGCTCAGAGTCCATCAGCTGGGATCCTTGGTCAGTTACACTCCCTGGGCTTGAAGGTTTGTAAGGGATATTCTCCTGGCCGCTACATGAAAATGCTCATGGTGCAGGGACTATACAAATGCAGGGTAGTAAAGAGAGTATTTCCTAAATATATGATGAATGTTAATTCCTTTTTCCTGAGGAAGAAAGTAAGACCCCAAAGACCTAATTAATGAATACTCAGTAGAAACTATCTCCCAGCTTTTACTTCTAAAAGATCTGCACTTGCCCCAGGGGCAATGCATTCCAGAGCACTGGGTACTAGAGAGTACCATAAAATCCTTGAACTTTAAGCACTAGCATGAGCTTCAGACCCCAATCCCTGACTATAGTATCTGAAAATCCTTGAATGTGATAGCAAATGCATTTCCCAGGAGTTTTTGGATTAATCTATGAACCCTAACATTAAAAGGAATGAAATGCCACCTTATTTCTAAAGGCTAGAAGAGCTTGTGATGTTCTGGCTATTGGAATTGTCCTGCCAACAAGAGTTAATCAGAGTTCCTGATGTACTTCTGCTCTTGGAATATGAGAAGTGAAAAAAACGGGAAGAAGAATCCCTAAGACTCTAGAAAGGGTCCTTTCAGAGTGAGGTTCCCCAGACTAAGGTAGAGGGGACGGAAAGAAATGACCCGCACGTTCCACAAACAGAGACAGTCTACTCAGCTTCTGGCAAGGTGCAAGATGGGGGACAAGAAATCTGCACACCGTTATTTTCCAAGTAGGCATTTGTAGAAGTGGGTGGGGTAGGGAAGAATGCATTCATTTCAGTGGGACAGAGTACTTTTCCTTTTATTTCCTAAGACAAGATCTAAGAGAAAAGAAAATAGACAAGTTCATCTAAGAAAGACATCAATGTACGTCTGGAGGCCAGTTTCAAGGCCAGGAGAGACCTAGTAAAACTGAGGAATCACAGGACTGATAGAAGACCATGCACCAGGTTTTAATTCTATTTCACTGGATTGTTCCTCTCTCACCCTGCTTGGAGGAAAAGCCAGGCGGGGAGGAGGAGCTGGGAACAGAGAGAAGACATCACAGTCTCTCAGCAACCAATCTTGGACTGGGGTTTCCTTGCTCCTCCTCCTCAGGAGTCAGGGACCCCATCCAAGAGCCAGCCTTTTTGACAGCAGTCAGAATTTCCTGGATTGGTTCTTCTGCCCAGGATTTCACAAGTCTCCAGCCCTCAGAGCTGGGGCATGGGGGCCGGGGAGGGGGGGAACACGTGAAAAAAGTAAACAAAGCAGAGACTCAACAGTCTCTCAGATGACAGGAAAGAATGAAAGAAGGCAAAGTGGTCCCAGCTCACAGGGAGAGGCAGAATTGAAATGGCTAATACATTACCTGCTACTGCTGAAAGGTTTACAAAAATCTGGTTATATTTTTTAATCATCTTGCATTTTATACTTTTAAAGTACAAATATGGATTTCAAACATATCAAGGGAACAAATTAACTTGGAAAAATGGTAATGCTTTCCAAGGTTGCACCTGCCATGAAATTGCTCCAAGTTTGCATTTTCCCCAGGTCCCGGGTGTGTCATTAGGCCAGATTGATTGTCCTCCTCCCCTGAACAGCTCCCCCATTAGAGGGTTATTGTATGGAAATTAATGGAAGGTTGGGAACATTTTTTTGCAGCTGCCGTAGTTGGAGTCACTTTTGATTAAGCGATAGAAACCCAGCAGGTGGGGGGAGATCTCTGGTTTTTAACTGCCTCCTTTATTATCACTGAGTAGAACTTAGCACTCACAGCCTCTCTGTGCGTGGATGTTCTGCAGCCTTTTGGATGGTGCTGTTTACACGGACTCATCTTTGAGTTTTTTAAATGTTTCCCCACTCGATTTCCCCATTAGTACTCCAATGTGATATGAAACTTAAAACCAGCCTATTCATTCCTCATTTTCTGTTTTCCTGCCTATGATCCTCTCTCCACACCCCTACCATCACTGCTTTTTAGAGACTCGGGAAGAACATGATCATATTCCCTATCCTCCACCTTTCTGCCCCACTTATCTCCTAAGGGCAACTGTTGAAGGAGCCTAAACCAGCAATCAGAGCTCCAATGGCCCCAGGGGATTTCAAGGTGCAAATTAAGCCTTGGACAGGCTGCTCAAGGAACTGACAAGTGAGGGCTGACAGTTTCCTCTCCTCCAGTTCTGTCAGGAGCTTTCAAATATCCCAGAAAAACTGGGGCTCTTGCATATTAGGAGTTGATCTGCTTGTCATGCTGGGTCAATGTCAGACTAAAGCAATTGAGGGCAACCAGACATGATGGAACAGAAATGTAAAAGTGCAAATTGCCTGCAGAGGGTTGGAAGAGGGGGCTGGCGGGGCACAAAACTGGATGACCTTCTATCGGTCTTTCTATCTATAAATTCTAAGCCTCTGTGTCTGTACCCCACTGTCTACATTCATTCAAGCTTTCATTCATTTCTCTTCCATTAAGTATTTACTGAGTTCCTCTCTGCTAGGGATTGTGCCAGGTTCTAAAGCTGGGGTGAGGCAGAGGAGGGTGTGAAAGTGGATGAGAATAATCTTCTAGTTCAATGGAGAAGACAGATGTGTAAACAAAAAATACAATATAAATTGTATAGTATGGGTAAGTGTTCTAGCAGAAATCCATCAAAAATGCTTTGGGAGAACAAAAGAGGAAACAAAGAAATCTGCCTGGATAGGAAAGGATGGGGCAGGGGGTGGCCAGAGGAGACTTTTTCAAGTGAGGTAACATTGGAACTACTTCTTCAGAATCCATCTGCCAGAGAAAGGAAGAGGGAACATGATTAAGGTTAGAGGAACCAGCACAAGCCAAGGTCTGAAGGAGAAGAGCACAAGAACAGAAAAGCAGGTGCATTCTCATGGCTAGAGTAGAACCCACAGGGTGAAAAGTGGATGAGGAAGTTGGAATTGGATTATAAATAAGGTAACAGACATGCTAAGGAATTAGGACTGCATTAATGATAAAAACAGACTCTCTGAAGGATTTTGAGCACAGGTATTTCATTATTATTCTGTTATAGAAAGTAGACTGACAGCTGTGTAGACCACAGAAGGCACTGATGTGGGGAGACCTCAGAGGATAAGGCCAGTTGCAGGTGGATGAAAGGGCAGGTATGGGGGAGAAGACTGAAAGTGTTTGTGTGAGAATCGGTAAAGCCTCTAACTCATCCATCCAACTGAAGGCTCTGGCTAGGGCTTCTACCTCTCAGAAAACTATCCCAAGACTCTCTCAAAGCTCATTTTTCAAGGATGTGTTTAAATTAAAAGTTAACTTTAAAAAACTGTCATCCAGTAGTTTAATAAGTTCCCTGACACTGAATAACATCTCCTGCCTCCAGCAAGTCAGGATAGGGTCAGCTTAAAATAGATATTTGCAAATGGTCGTGACTGGACTGCTGGCCCCAGGCTTGACTGATGCTTCAAGGACAGTCTCTGAGTAGCCTGCACCATTGACCCCATGAATCTTCTTAATCCTGAGAGAAAAATTAGCTCCCAACTTTGAAGAGTGGCATCTGCCCCCAGGCGATGTCCTTCTGCTAAACAAGAGCAGGCCTGATCTCTTTTCCCAGGATTTAGATGCAGACACATCCTTGTTCGGGTGCTGAGATGATGCTTGTATTCCCCAAACCTGTTCCTCCCTCTCCAGGCGCCCACCTACTTCACTCCTTTATCATCATGCCCAGGTCTAAGGCTCCCACCTTTCACATTCCCTCACCTGGGGATAAGCGGCTGTTGTTGAGAGCACTGGCTACTATCAGGCAGAAACAAAATTTCTCCTGCTTAAATCACTCTGGGGATTAATGCTGGACAGCTCCAAAATGATATAGTAGAAGCCAATTTCTCTCCCCACCTTGGGCAGCCACCTTCCAACCTGGCACGGTAATCCCTAAAGCTCATTTGGAAATCCTGCTCATCTTGGCCACTTTAATAGCCTTAAAGGGACAAGCCGATTCCCCAGGGATGATAATTTACGATGCCAATAGCTTCCTCTTGGAAGAAAAAGAAGGAGGTTGCATCGAAGGGCTGCCTCCTGCTGAGAGCTTTGGCTACAAGTCCTGACTCCTTTCTCTTTTATCTTCCCATCTACCCCTCCCACAAACAGTGACATACAAAGACTGTGAAAAGTCTTATGAATGTCTAGCCAGTTATAGGTATTATTATAAAAAGAAAGTTGTGATTACTTCAGCTCCTGAAGTGCTTGGAGTGCTGATACTGTTTTTAGTTGCTCTAAAAGTAAACTGTTCCCTGCTGCTTTGAAAAAGTAGGGTAATGCCAGGCCATGATATTTCAATGCTGGAGAAGCTAGTTCCCATGTAAAAAAGCACTGTAATTACATTAGGTTGATGAAATGCTTCACAATTAAAGACCCCCATCCCCATTCCCACTTTGAATAGTGTACTTCTATAGTATCCTAGCTTAATAAAAGCAACATGGGTTCAGAGTAGCCTGATTTGAGGATTCCAAGATTTGAAAGGATAATCTTAAGTATGTTTTCAACCCAAGGTGTCCTTAACATAGCACCTTGTTTGCTCAGTGCCCCTCTGAGTGTAATTCTGAAGGAAAGGACTCAGGTGTGTGTTTGGGGGCCTTCTGTTGATTGCCAAAAGGGGATGATCTAAATGGCAAGTGTGGGCAGCCTGCCTGAAAATGCATAGTGACATTGATCACAGGGACACAGATAGACCAGGAAATAAGCATGAGTTGGTAGACTGCCCAGCTGACAAGGGACAATAGTCACAAAGAGGATTCCACATCACTAAAGCCCAGGCCAAGGCAGGAGGGTGCCGAGTCTAACTAGTAAGAAAACAAAACATTGAATCCTTTCTTCTAAGATATAGTAACATTGGAGAGTGGTCTGTTCCTACCTAGGTACCCACATCCACATTCTTCCAGACTCAGATATCAAGACACTAAATATTATGAAGTCTCATCTGAGCAAGAAGACACCTTTAACATCCTCAAGGTCTACTTTTAAAGGGTCCTTAAATGTAGGTGAGTGTAGACTTGTTTGAAAACCTTGGGGGGGGGGAAATGCTATAGACTCTCCCTTTTAAAATACTCACATATACAGAATCTTTGTTTTTAATTTTAAGAGGTTCATAAGATCCCTAAAGCCTATGACACACAGCAAAATAAACCCCTAGTGTAAACTGTAGCTATAATCCCATCAGAGAAATGCATCCATTCATGCCTTCATTCAATGAAATTATAGTAAACGTTGACAAGGTTCCTAGTCCTATGTTGAATGATAAAGGAGGAAAATGCCTTCTATGAAGTTATAGTTAGGTATGAAAGTGCAAAGAGGAGGTTTTGGTTGAATCTAAACAGAAATTGCTTGTGGGAGACTGGTGACATTCCTTCACTAGTGTTCATGTTACTTACGGATTCAAAGTAACAGTTATTTGCTATCCACCATGGAAATTTTTTGATATTTTAACATTTGGAACCTACTGACTAATTATCAGCTCTGGACAAAGTTAACTAAGAATGCAGGGCACTACTTGAGAATTTAAAAGAGCTGAATTCATAGAAACAGAGTATAAGATTGGCTACCAGGGGCTAGGGATGAGTGAACTGGGGAGATGTTGGTCAAAGAGCACACATTTATAGTTAGAAAATGAGTAAGTTCTGGTGGTCTAATGCACAGCATTGTGGTTATAGTCAACAACACTGCATTATATACTTGAAAGTTGCTAAAAGACTAGATCTTAAATGTTTTTACCACAAAAAAGAAATGGCGTGACATAATGGAGGGACTAGCTAACTCTATGGTGACAACCATATTGTAGTAAATAAGTGTATGAAATCATGTAGTACACCTTAAGTTTACACAACATTATATGCCAGTTATATCTCAGTTAAGAAAAATGGTGCAAAGGAGTTCTTGTGGAGGGTGGGTAATAGAACTTTTTTGTATCCTGTTTATGGTGGTAGTTACATAAATCTATGCATATGTTAAAATTCATGGAACTCTATGCTAAAGGAAAAAAGTCAGTTTTATTGTATGGTCATTAAAAATATATAATAAGCCCTGGCTGATGTGGCTCAGTGGATTGAGTGCGGGCTGCAAACCAAGGGGTCACTGGTTCAATTCCCAGTCAGGGCACATACCTGGGTTGTGGGCCAGGTCCCTAGTGAGGGCCATGTGAGAGGCAACCATACATTGATGTTTCTCTCCCTCTCTTTCTCCCTCCCTTCCTTCTCTCTGGAGATGAATAAATAAAATCTTTTTTAAAAAATAACTTTAAAAAATATATATGTAAAATAAAATCACTCCCCCCAAAAAAATGCCAGTTGATGGGCCTGGTCAATATATACTACAGGATCTCATCAGGAAGCATCAATACATGCTATAGAATCCCCATTGGCTGCAGAGGAAGACTGAAAGCAGATTGCATGTTGAAAAGAAATGCATGTTGTCCTAGAAATCAGAGATCTTTGTTCTGTCCTGACAAGCCCCTTACCTAGCCCCGTGACCTTACACATCCCTGTCCAAATGAGAGAAGGCACATCAGGTAGAAGTGCCTTGGCAAAGTAGACACAGATCTAACTGTGAAGACTGTGGGTGCCAGGCTAAGGAGTGTAAACGTTAAAGCCATGCTGTGGAGGAAGGCAACATCTCCCAGGGCTGCGGGATAAGAATGACAGAAAGAAGGAAGTCTTCAAGTTCCTCGGTAACATATTTCCTGAGCAGGTGTTTGGCTAGAGAACTGAGTGTTGTTATTGTCATGTGGCCAACAAGAAAATGTCAATGGCAACATTTAATAGCTTCTGGTAGGAATAATATAAGAAATCTATGCAAAAGGAGAAATAGCAGTGGTTTGAGTCCTATCCAAGTGGCTGCCACCTGCCATTATGCAGAAAAAGAAAACAATGAGGGGGAAAAATAACAAGGCATCACAGGAATACAAATCGAAGAGATGGCAATCGATGGGCTTGTATACAGCCTGGGAAATGAGCACAGAGCAGGAGGGAAAGAGAATGGCCACACTCCCACAAAGCAACAGCTGCCACAGGTCAGAATACCACTGGGCAGATGATAACTACTCATTTTAGTATTGGATCCAAGCAGGAAGCGGCAAAGCGTACTTAATGCCTTGGAACTTTCCTTCTCCTCTCTACAGGCTGGAAGAAAGATGTGTGATGTAAATAGCACTGTTCGAATGACAATAACAAGGGAGTGACAGTGATGCTCAAGTCTACACGTTCCTGTCTTTCTATAACTCTTTTGTGGGTGGCCCCCTGATAGGAATGGTCCCTTCAAAGAAAGATATTTTCCTCACTGAAGCCTGACCCAAACACACATATTCAGCAACATCAACTTCTGAGCAGTGATAGCACTTAGAGTCCAAGGTATGCATTCTGACACCTATCTGAACACACTCTTGTATTTTTCTTGAGTTTTGCCCTTTGTGTTAGTTTAATTCCTCTACTGACCTCAAAATTCCACAGTGACATTGGATGTGACTTTTTGTTGTTCATGTTATTTTTATTATTCTTGTTTTTGGCAACACTGCCTTGTTTTATGCTGGGCACATAGATAGGAGGCAATTAATTAAGGATGATTGAAATTTATTAAAATGAAATCATTCATTCAACAAGCATTTATTGAATACACCTGATGAGCCAGGTGCTGGATCAAAGCAAGAAAGAATGTGGACAATCTAGCACATAGTAGCTACTCAGTAAATCTATGCTGTGATGCTGGCAAACACATGGTGCCAAGAAAGTATACGGGAATTCCTCACCCAGATTTTCTTGAAGATGGGAAGCACCAGGAAGCAGTAATTTTTAAAACCATCTGCACAGAATGTGTTGCTCCAGGAAGCAGTAACACCCGAAGCCATCATACCACCTAGGGAAGTATTCAGGACCACATCAGTAGAGTTGTCAACATCAAACCCATTTTCGTTCACATCTCTGACTTCCTCCATCCTTGGCCAAAAGTCTCTGGAGAGATTTGGGAAAATATTCCATCTACAAAATCAAGGACAAGAGTCTATGAAAAAGAAACATTCAGAAATTATTAGAAATTAAAGCATGGGATAGTGTCAAAAATTATAAAAATAAAATCCAAAAAAGAGATGGGAAAGATAAGAGACACAGGCATTCAATCCAAGAACTCCAGTGTTTACTAAGGAGAGTTCCAGAAATTTAAAGCTGAGAAATAGAAGAGTGGAGATTATCAAGTAAATAACAGATGATTTCCCAGAAATGAACAGACATATTAGTTTCAAATTTTAAGTGCAAACAAAATTCTAAACAGTTGAACTAAAAAATAAAAACCCATGCCTAGACAGACCTTTTTGAAATTTCAAAATACTAAGGCTAAGGAAAAAAATAAAATCTTACTTACAAAAAGAATGCAAGAACAAAATAAAGTAGGTCACTGATAACATAAGAATCAGATAGGCATCAGACTTTTTATCAGCAACACCAAATGCTAGAAAGACAATTTAGCAATATTTAAATCACTTGTTTTATTTTATTTTCATGCCAAACATATGAAATAACTGCTGGGAGACACTTCTTACTTCTGGTGCTTCCTTCCACATGGAGTTGCCTCCATGTAGCTCACACTCCGCCCTTTCTCAGGGAGATAGAGTGACTTAATCTGAGATGCAGTTCTGGAAGAAAGAATTAGATGTGTATAATCCAGCTTCTTCTGTTCCCCTCCTTTTGGGAGCAAGCTTCCACAGGAAGCATAGTTCTTCTCTGCCTCTACAGACTGTAAAGTAGCCAGCTCTCATCCTCATGAATAAGTCAACTTAGTTCTATGGGTCAGTGTTTGAGAGTATTTGGAAGCCTGCATGATTGAAGATACACTGTATTTCATCTCATGGAAGACACCATCAACTGGAAGGCAAGACCATTATTTTATGTGCCACAGAGAAAGGAAACCACTGACAATCAAGCAACATGTTCCTTTCTATGACTTTCGATTTTTCAATACTTATTAATAAGATTGTTTTTTAGACATATGTGTTTATGACATCACTCTTTTATATATATAAAAGGAAATTAAGTTGGATACCATATTTCTAAAAAAAATTACATTCAGCCCTGGCAAGTGTGGCTCAGTGGATTGAGCACTGGCCTATGAACAAACCAAAGGGTCACTGGTTTGATTCCCAGTCAGATCACAGGCCTGGGTTTTGGGCCAGGTCCCCAGTGTGGGGCACGCAAGAGGAAATCACACATTCATGTTTCTTTCCCTCCCTTCCTCCCTCCTTTTCTCTAAAGATAAATAATGAGATAAATAAAATCTTCTTTTAAAAATTTACATTCAGATTTCGACTTCTTGCCAAGATGGGGGTGTAGGTAGACATGCCTCCTTGCACAACCATAAGAAGTATCAGAACTACTTCAAAACAAAAAACAGACTTCTGACCAAGATGGAGGTATAGGTATATACACTTTGCCTCCTTGCACAACCAGAAGAAGGACAACAACAAATTTAAAAACAAAAAATAACCAGAACTGCCAGAAAATCCCAACAACCAAGGAATTAGAGAAGAAATATTCATCCAAACCAGTAGGAGGGGTGGAGATGGGCAGCCAGGGTGGAGAGGACTCATGGCAAGGTGGCAGCTGGCGGACTGGGCCAGGTGGTGGCTAGCAGAGCAGGTTGCCACACATTTGCATGTGGCTAAACTGGAAGAAGCAACT
>PVKM010004121.1:0-31622 GCA_004027735.1 Carollia perspicillata | reverse complement strand
CTGGATACCCCGCCCAGGCTAATACCTAAGGCTCCGCCCCTTACTACGTAATAGGCATACTGAGACAAAAATATATGGCCCAAATGAAAGAACAGACCAAAGCTCCAGAAAAAAATATAACTAAGAGACGAAGAAATAGCCAACCTATCAGATACCCAGTTCAAAACACTGGTAATCAGGATGCTCACAGAAATGGTTGAGTATGGTAGCAAAATAGAGGAAAAAGTGAAGGCTTTTAAAAGTAAAGTAAAGGAAAATGAACAGGGAACCAACAGTGACAGGAAGGAAACCAGAACTCAATCAATGGTGTGGTGCAGAAGGAAGAAATAAGCATTCAACCAGAACAGAATGAAGAAACAAGAATTCAAAAACGTGAGGAGAGGCTTAGGAACCTCTGGGAAAACTTTAAACATTCCAACATCCCAATCATAGGGGTGCCAGAAAGAGAAGAGGATGAGCAAGAAATTGAAAATGTATTTGAACAAATAATGAAGAAAAACTTCCCCAACCTGGCAGAGGAAATAGGCTTCCAGGAAGTCCAGGAAGCTCAGAGAATCCCAAGGAAGTTGGACCCAAAGAAGCACACACCAAGGCACATCATAATTACATTACCCAAGATTAAAGATAAGGAGGGAATCTTAAAAGCGGTAAGAGAAAAGGAGACAGTTACCTACAAGGAGTTCCCATAAGACTATCAGCTGATTTCTCAAAAGAGACCTTACAGGCAAGAAGGGGCTGGAAAGAAGTACTCCAAGTCATGCAAGGCACGGTCCTACATCCAAGATTACTCTCTCCAGCAAAGTTATCATTTAGAATACAGGGGTAGATAAAGTGCTTCCCAGATAAAGTCAAGATAAAGTTCATCATCACCAAGGCCTTATTATATGAAATGTTAAAGGGATTTATCTAAGAAAGAGAAGTTCAAATATACAGTCAAATGACAACAAACTCACAACTATCAACAACTGAACCTAAAAAAACAAAAATGAACTAAGCAATCAACTATTACAGGAACAGATTCACAGAAATAGAGATCACATGGAGGGTTATCAGCAATGAGGGGCAGGGGTGAAAATGGGGGAAAAGGTACAGGGAATAAGAAATATAAATGGTAGGTACAAAATAGACAGGAGAAGGTTAAAATTGTATGGAAAATGGAGAAGCCAAAGAATGTATATATACAACCCATGGACATGAACTAAGGTGGGGGAGATGCTGGTGGGAGGAAGGGTACAGGATGGAGGGGAATAAAGGGTAGAAAAATGGGACAACTATAATAGTATAATCAATAAAATATATTAAAAAATAAAAATCAACCAGAACTGCCAGAAAATTGAACTGTATGCCAGTCCAACAACCAAGGATTTAAAGAAGAAATATTCATCCAGACAGGTAGGAGGGGTGGAGGCAGGAAACTCTGCCAGACAGTACTCAGTGTGGCAGTGGCAAGGAGGTAGTGGTGAGGCAGTGGCAGCGATGGCCAGTGGAATGGGGAGTCCTACATTCATATGTGGCAGATAAAAACCAGGAAGGACACCTAAGGAGCGAGCAATCCCAGCCCAGCCAAGACTGCACAGCCCAGAGTTCCAGCTCCAGGAAGATAAAGTCTCATAAGTTCTGGCTATAAACATCAGTGGGGGTTGGGATGGCAGAAGAAACTGCTGGTCTCTCAGGAGAGTCCATTTAAAGGACCCTCATGGTCCTAGAATGTACACCAACCCACCTACTCTGGGATTCAGCACCAGGGCAGCAGCTAGAAGGATGCCAGGCACATACAGGAGTGGGGGAAGTTACAGGAAATGGGGTGAGAGCGGAGCAAGCATCATTGTCCCCTCTCTGACCCCTCTTCCACATACAACATCACAAAGCAGTGAAGTGTGTCTTGGTATGATCCTCTTTGTGTCCAACTTCTTTTGGATTCCCTGTGCTTCCCAACCTGGCCATTACCTAAGGCTCCATCCTGTTAGGCTCCTAACAGGTGTGCCAAGACAAGGAGTCTAAGCAGCTCTACCTAATTCACAGAAACAAACACTGAGAGTCTGTCCAACTAAGGAGACAAAAGAATATGGCTCAAATGAAAGAACAGATCAAAACTCCAGAAAGAGAACTAAGCAAAATGGAGATATGCAATCTATCAGATGCACAGTTCAAAACACTGGTGATAAGGATGTACAGAGAAGTCACTGAGTATGGCAAAAGCACAAGGGAAGAAATGAAGGCAACACTAAGTGAAATTAAAAAAACATACACGGGGAACCTACAGTGAAGGGAAAGAAGCCGGGGTTCAAATTAACAATTTGGAACATAAGGAAGAAATAAACAGTCAAGTAGTACAGAATGAAGAAAGAAGGTTTAAAAAGTGAGGAGAGAATAAGAAGATTCTAGGACATCTCCAAACATGCCAACATCCAAATCATAGGAAAGCCAAAAGGAGAAGAGGAAGAACAAGTTGAAATTTTATTTGAAAAATAATGAAAGAAAACTGCCCCAATTTGGTAAAGGTAATAGACATACAAGTCTAGGAAGCACAGAGAATCCCAAAGAAGTTGGACACAAAGAGGATCATACCAAGACACATCATAATTAAAATGCCAAAGGTTAAAGATAAAGAGAGAATCTTAAAAGCAGCAACAGAAAAGGGGAGAGTTGCCTACAAAGGAGTTCCCATAAGACTATCAGCTGATTTCTCAAAAACAAACTTTGCAGACAAGAAGGAACTGGCACCAAGTATTCAAAGTGATTAAAAGCAAGGGCCTACAACCAAGATTACTCTATTCAGCAAAGCTATCATTTAGAATAGAAGGGCAGATAAAGTGCTTCCCAGACAAGGTAAAGCTAATGGAATCCATCATCACTGAGCCCTTATTATATGAAATGTTAAAGGGCTTATTTAATAAAAAGAAGATCAAAACTATGAACAGTAAAATGACAACAAGCTCACAACTATCAACAACTGAACCTAAAAAAAAGCTAAGCAAACAACTAGAACAGGAGCAGAATCATACAAATGGAGATCACCTGGGGGTTTGTCAGTGGGGATGGGGAAGAGGGAGAATGGAGGAAAGGTACAGGGATTAAGAAGCATATTTGGCAGGCACAAAATAGACAAGGTGATGTTAAGAATAGTATAGAAAATGGAGAAGCCAAAGAACTTATATGCACAACCAATGGACATGACCTAAAGGAGAGATTGCTGGAGGGAAGGGGGGTACCAGGCAAAGAGTGGCAAAGGGGGAAAATTTTGGGACAACTGTAATAGCATAATCAATAACATACTTAAATATAAAAAATTTACATTCAGAGTCTGAGTGTTTTGAATCATATTTTGACTCAAAGTTATCTATATCCTTAATTTACAAAATAACATTGTCTTCTTTGCCATCAAGATATAACATTAAACTCATATTGTTTGGGGATTATCTTCCAAGCTGCAGACATCCATTCTGTACATTTTCATGTTGGCATTTTACTTTTCAGATGGTATCAATGGAAGGACTTTAGGCAACACAAGGACTTATATTCCTTCCTTAAGTGATCCTTAATAGTTTATTGACAGAAACAACAAGAGGTGCAGTGACCTATCCTTGCTACCAAAAATAACCTAAGTTTATGTGCATGTAGGCACTAGCAACTGTGTCATGACTGCCAGCTAACCAGCAGCAATTGTAAGATGCTATAGATTATGAAATGCACCCTTAACTCAGAGATGTTCAATGTGAACAGAAAGTACATCTTAGAATCAGTAAAATACAGTAACCATGTTCTTTAATACCAGCTTAATTACTAACAGAGAGGGTTATTCAGAGTCTCATCTGCTTTATTATTTTGTCATGTTTTCCGATTTGTGTAAATCTTTTGTGCAAAGGGGAGCTACCATTTATTGGGTCTCTTCAAATTTCAATAGTAAGTACTGTTATGATCCCCATTTTGCATGTTAAAAAATTAGTATCAGAAAAGTAGAATAATTCAGCTAAGGATGAACAACTCAGGTGCAGAATCGGACTGAATCCTGGTCTACTAGGCTATATCACTACCAATCATGCTGCCTTCTCAAAACTTCCTGATGAAAATAGTTTTAAAGGATGGATAGGAATTAACTTGTGAAAAGGATACACTATAATAAAAAGGCTCAAAGATATGAGAGAGCATGGCCCTTTCAGGAACCTCTCAGGATTTCCTCAGGGCTGGAGGGTAGGAGATGAGAGGAAGGGGGCGTGATATGATACTGAAGAGGCAGCAATGCTCTTTGCAAGAATAATGGGCAATTTTGTGAAGTAGTTTCTTTTTTATTTTCCAGCTTAAATATTGTTACCCTGGAATGCCTTCCCTGCTCTGTAGTCTAGATAGTCTCTGCTATCTGCTCCCATGGTAACTTCTACTTCTACCTTAGAACTTATCACACTTTACTGTAATTACTGACTTAACCACCTCCACCACTAACTATAAATAAGACCTAGGAGCAGAAGATTGAGCCTATCTAGGTTACTGTTGTACTCCCAGAACTCAGCATGCGATCTGGCACAGAATAGGTGCCCCAACACTGCTTGGCATATGAGTACACAATTCAATTAGTGGTCATTAAGGGTCAGCCAGCAAATGTGTTTGGTACACAGACACAATAGGGAACCATTGGAGAAACTTAAAGACTGGATCAACATAATCAGTGTTCTATTTTAGAGAGCTGTCTTTGGCTGCAAGAACAAGAATGGATTGGAGGGAACAGTGTGAAGACAGGAGCAGTCTCAGCAGTCCAGGTATGAGGTCCTATGACCAGAAGGTGGCAATGATGAAATATCATTCGCATTTAAGTACTACATAGTTAAATTCATGAGAGACTTGCATGAAAAGAGGACCAAGACAGAAACCTGGAAACACAAACATTTGGGAGACAATGGGGAAGAGGAGTCAGCAAAGGAGGCCAAAAAGAGAAATGTCCAGTGAAACATGAAGAACAGGAAAGCATCATGTCAGAGACACCCCAGGTGGACAGAATTTGGAAGAGAAAAAAAGATTTGATCAACAGGAACAAATTCAGGTAAGAGTTGAAGATTTCCATGGGATTAGAAATAAGGGGTCATTTGTGACCTTGAGAAAGCAGTTTGTGGTGGTGGAGACAGAGGCTCATTGCAGGGGGCAGAGCCGGAGCTGGGGGCTGGGAGTACACAAAATCACGTTGGAGCAAGTTAATTTTCTTGGAGCTTCAATGCAAGGGAAGGAAGTGATTAGGTGACAAGGAAGGAGATGTGCAGTCTAGGGAGGGTGGTTGTTGTTATTGCTGTCTCACGATTGAGTACAACTGGGTCTGTAAATAAAGTGGGGGTGAGAAACCATCAGAGAGGGAGAGAGTGAAGATCCTGGAAAGAGGGATGCATATAATGCATTGAGGTCTCTGAGGAACAATGGAGACTGTCAATGACAAGGGATAATCCAGGTTCTGGGTGCTGACCTCATGGGACTAAAGGTAGATGGAATGTACACCACTGGAAAATAGATAGAAAGAGAGAAGGAAAATGAAAGAAAGGAGAGGAGAGAAGAAGGAAGGGAAAAGAAGAGGAAGACAGAGGAGTGGAAGTAGACCTCACTTTTGTCAATCAGATAAATATTCCACCATGAAGTGCAAATAAAGGGGTGACGGAGGGACTAGAAATGTTTCCCCTTATTGCTTCCTCCAGGGATATACAGAAGAAATTACTTCTGCATCCCTAGAAATATGATATAAAATACCCTCAGGGCATTTCTTCCAACCCTCAACCTAGTTAAGGCCACCAGAGGAAGCTAACAGAGAAATCTGGTGTTGGGTTACTTTTCCAAGATATGTCAGAGCTTGACCACAGAGTGTAGTGGCTTTTGGAGGAGGATGCTGATCTATTCCTTTGAACAGGCTTGGAGAGAATATCTCCATTTTGAATATGTGGGCCTAAGAGCAAATCCAGGGTGCCCTATCAAGATCCAAATGTCACTACTCATAAGCCATCCACAGGCTATGCATAAGGCCTGATCATTGAATAATTTCACATCCCAAACACACAAAACATTTATGATTCCCAAAACATTTGTGCAAACCATTTGATTTCACCTGGAACAGATTGCTGTTGGAAGGAACATTTTCCAGGTGGGGAGTTCCCCTTTGTTTCATCCTTGGCAGCCCTTCATGACTTTCTCTGGCATATATCTGCATCCTTACGCTATGAGCCTTTTCCTTCTAACCTCTTTCCTTGGCTGATGGAGCCCTTTTCAGCAGCAAATCATTTCTTGAACCTGTATTACATCTCTTCTTCTTGGGATTTGCTCCATGGGTATAATTGGCTGCATTCAGCTCTCCTCTGTCCATAACACCATAGATCATACAGGCAGAGATGGATCCCCGGTGAACCAAACCAGGTTTATGGCTTCAGGAAGGCATTACGATATGCATATTTTATTTTAACATCCTCTGGGTATAGGGCAGACAAGGCTTGTATCTTCCTAAACACCCTCCCCAGCTTAACAGTCAATAGCTAAATAATGCATTGTTGCATCTAGTAAAAACCAAAGGTCACTTATAGGGACAAACAAGGCTGAAATTTTCTTTTCCTGTGACCCCCTTTCTTCGAGTGATGGATGAAGCCTGTGTTTCTGTTGCAGAACACAAACTCAATTAAAATAGTTCCTAGACATTGCTGCTGGAATCACTTTTGAATGTTCCCATCTTATAAACATATCATACTATAATATTAATGTGGACCTGCTCACTTTATTGCCTCAGTTCCTTCACAGTTCATTGACTAACCAGATGCCGAGCATACCTCCCTTTACTATGTGTGCGTGTTTTATCGTGGAGGATGCATTATCAATCCCATCCAATGTTCCTCGTTGAGGCTTTTCCTATCAATTGTTTTCTTATGGTTCACAGCATATGGACAGTTTATTCTCTCATCAATCCTCAATAGGCCATTCGTGTCCTTGATAATAATAACAGCATTAATGAATGTGTTCCCATTTCAGAATCTACCATTATCTTGAGCTAATTTAATTAAGGTGTATTACAGTATTGTATCCCTGCTTCCTATTGTGCATCATGCTCTCCCACACCCCAGAAGAATGTGTTCTTGAGCCAATGAGGCTCAGTTTTCTTCTCTGAGAAATGTGGAGGGTCCTTAAGTAAGAGTTCAAGGACAGCAGCATTGGTTAATAGGAAGGGGACAACCAGGGGAGACAGGAAAGGATTATGAAAAGGAATAAAGATCACTCTTGTCAAGAGTTCCATGGTCTAATAAAATGACAATAGACATAGATTCAAACAGCAGGTCTTCCACCTACCAGTTTTTTGACCTTGGAAAACTTTTACTTCTTTTATTTTTTATGTCCTCATCTATAAAAGGGGCACAAGAGTAGACTATATGACTCTTTAGAAGAATCAATAAAATAACGTATAATATATATAATATATTTCCCCAGCACATGCTTGGTACTCTGTTAATATTAGTTCCTTCAATGTCTTTCTCTTTTTCAACTTGAGTTTCTACAGTGGATGCTATTAATATATGAGTATATTGCAGGTATGTGCTGTTTACAAAGGTGTATTTCTAAATAAAGGGTGTAAATTAGGTTGGAGAAATGAGTCATATTTTAAGTGTAGTGGAGGCTAGGCTGTTTAAAATTCTCTTGTGCTGCATTCTTTTGTGAAGCAAAATTACCTTCCCTACCCATAACAAGTATGTATAAAGCAATAGATTGCTGTACAAGAGAATTTCTACAGTTGAGTGATAGCCTTCCTCTTCCGTGTGGTCACTGCCATAATAACAATGTCACTGAATAACAGTTGCCGAGAGCTTACGATGTGTACTATGCTAGTACTTCATACATATTTCTCACATCCTCTATAAAATAGACACCATATTATCACCATCTGATAGATGAGGAAATCAAAGCATAGGTCATACAACATGTTCAAGGTCACATGGAGAGTGACAAGCCCAGATTTAAACACAGGCAGTCTGTCTCTCCTAAGTCACTTCAAGTGAGGAGCTCAATCTAATGGAAATCAGAAAGCAATGCTTGAAAAACCTGCCTTCCCAAACAAAATATGTCTTGAGGACCTAAAACATACTCTCAACATTTCCTTTAAAATGGCAGTT
This sequence comes from Carollia perspicillata, assembly GCA_004027735.1. Lineage (NCBI taxonomy): Eukaryota > Metazoa > Chordata > Mammalia > Chiroptera > Phyllostomidae > Carollia > Carollia perspicillata. Next base: position 23,505 of record PVKM010004121.1, on the reverse strand, counting down.
GCCTCTGGAGCTGTGGCTGAATCTGCCACCTGGCTCCTCATCCTGCCAGAGGCACAAGATGAATGGCATTCTTGAGGTCATTGTAACTGCGCAATTCCTTGGGCTCTTTCTAAAGACCCAAAACTCTCACTCTCTCCACCCACACATGGACTGATGCTGGGCAGGACTTTGAGATCTAGAGGAGAGTGGGAAACACCGATGGGGTCTGGGGTCCAGCACAGAGGAAAGGGTGTACATGGCTCTAATCAATTTCATTAACTGAGATGGAAGAAAGTGGGACTCTGATTACTGATTATCTACACTGTGCCAAATGTCATACTGGGTACTTTTAACAGGACAGAACAAAAGAGGTGCTCGGGTGCACATTTTATGAAGACTCTTACTTCTGGGGTTGTGCAGGTGCCAACCCTGGTTTTAGACTCTCATTTTACTTAACTATCATGGAAACCTTCATAGGGCAGAGTTAACAGCTTAATACATTTCATCCCATCTGAAAAGAGAGATAAGAACACAATCCCAAAGCCAGATCTATCTTATCAGGCCTGCTCTTTGAAATTCAGATTTTCAGGTATACCCCTAGGTTAACCCAAATGTAACCCTCCCCCCAAAATACATGATGCTTAGCTTTATAAAGTCATTCGTGCCAGATCCATCCAAACAGCAATGCCTTTCTACTCTTCCTGCCAGTCAGAGCGACGCACTCAAACTCTTTACTGCAAAGTGAACCCAGTCTTCATTGCCAAAGAGGTGCAATAAGAATAGGCTCCATGATATTATGGAGTCCAAGGATTGCAAAGATTTACCAGGTTATGCAACGTTATAAATGCTTGAAGAACCCAACTTAGTGATTAATAGTCTCTTTCCCCAAGAGAGAGTGGAGAATCCAGCCCTCAATCAACTTTCAACTTCCTAGTTTACAAGGAAATGTAAGCAGCTGAATGAATGACCGTTGGGAAATCTGTGATTCCTAGGGGATGAGAGCTCACAAGGCTTTTCTCTAATTGGGCTTCAGATTTGCTGTCATGACCAATAGCACTATATCCCCCACCTCTGTCTGTATGTCTTTCTGGAGAAAGACCAGTAACCAAGGCAGAATTTGAACATGTAACTGGAAAAGCATAACTCAAGCTTCAGCCATTCTCATAACCTTAAAAAATTCTCCCTACCACTGATACTCTCCTCCTTTTGATGATTCCTTTAAAAAATATGTTCGATTTCCTACAAATAATGTGGTGTATGTTATTTTATCTAGATGGTTTTAGGCAAGAGTTACTCATTTCTGAAGATTACAGTGGTCGAGATCATGCTTCCTTTGTGGCTGGCCCCTCTCTCGTGAAGAGGCTCAGTGCTCACCTCAGTGTCAGCTATGGTCAAGTGCCATTTTCAGTAACAAGCCACATGTTTTAGGCAGTGCTTTCAGTTCTTGTGAAGATTCTTCTTGTCATTGGCAGCAGCCCAGTTGGTGCTTCTCTCAGCAAACTGCCCCAGGACTGGACAAGCCCACCAGGCCCAATATCAAGAGCTGGCCAGGGTCAAGTGCCCAGCTCTACATTGAGTTTGAAACTCAAGTTACATGACCTTTAGGAGGCGGAGCCAGAGGTCAGGAGACATAATTGAAAGAAGGAATGACAGCATTTTTCTTGGGGCAGGCTGGAGAGGAGCGCGTGTAGGACACAGGAGGGTCTGAGCTCAGGAAGTGAGGCAACTCTTGCTCTGCAGAGGCTGCTGTTGTAAGGGTGTCATCGGGGTGCATTTCACTCAGACCTTCTTTGAATAGGGACAATAGTCCCGTTGGTCTGGTTCTCAAGGTCAGCCCCTAAGTCAGGCACAGTCATCAGAAGTGGGGTATTGTCTGAGCCATCTGCAATGTCCTACTTAAATCACTTGTATATTCTCATGACAAGCCTAGTGCCTGACACATGAACAGTCAACAAGAATCCATTCCAGATCACAGACCCTTAAACTATATTGCTTTTTCTTTGCTTCACTTTTTAGCCTCTTGCTTGGCCCCATTGATATGGCCATCAAGAAAAGAGGCCATCCATAGGTATAGATACATATTCCTTGACCAGGTATCCTGATGTAAAATCTCTTGAAAGATATAGCTGGTCTAGAGCTCTAAGAAATTAGGTCTTAAAATGTGTTTCAGTGGATTATTAATCCCCCTGAGAACCTTTCAAAGATACGGAAGTAAAAAAATTTAAAAGTAAAATACAGGTTTCTCTTATCTGGCTAATATCCAGCATGCTTATTGTGAATAGCACTAGTCTGAGACCAGGAGTGTTGGGCCAACCCAGCCTATCTGCCTCATTCATAAACCAAGTCTTGCTGCTCTCTACCTGAGAATGGGCAACACAACAATATTTATTACTGATCTTCTTTCTGCCCCTTTGAAATATGCCTGCCATTGCTCTGAGTGCAGCTTGGGAAGGAGTTAAATAGCTGCCAAAGGAAGCCTGTACTTAGCATTAGGTATTTGTCTGTGAGGCCAAGAGGCACTAACCTGTACCCCTGGACTCAGTACCAATTGAACTATGTATGTTGGCTCTTGCTGAAAGTAGATGACAGCTCAGTTTGAACCTGGCTATTGTACTAACTTGGGACATGACTTCCCATGTTATATTTATCCACTGGCCCCACATACTGCAACTGAAGATAAAAATAACATTCGTATTACCAGGCCTTCTTCTTCCCTGGCCTAATCTGATGGAGGAAGAGACTGAGCAATTACTATATGCTAGTTCTGTAGCAGAAAACATGTAGCATTCAGATGTGTCAGTCATGGTCCCTTGTTTTAAAGATCTTGCAGTCTAATTGGAAATAAGACTGATGCACATTAATATAATAGTCACCATACAAGCAAGGATAAATTTAAATGCTAAGTTGTGAAGTAAAGACTGGTTCCCTAGAAAAGTTCAATGAGGAGAGCAATATGAGCTAACTTTAAGGAAATGTATCAGATTGTTGTAGTTATTCTGGCAAAGTATCACATTGGGTGATTTAAATAGTAGAAATTTATTGTTTCACAGTTCCGGAGGCTACCAGTCACAGATCAAGGTGTTAGCAAGATTAAGTCCTTCTGAGGGCTGTGGAAAAGAATCTCCTCCATGCCTCTCCCCTCACTTCTGGTAGTTTAATTCAATCTTTGACACCCCATGGCTTATAGACGCATCATCCTGATCTCTGCCTTCCTGTTTACATGGCATTCTCCTTGTGTGCATGTCTGTCTCCTCATTTTCCCCTTTTATAAAGACACCAGTAACATTGACCAGGGGCCACCTTAACAACCTCTTCTTAACTTGATTATCAGCAAAGACCTTATTTTCAAATAAGATCACATTCACAAGTACCAGAGGTTAAAACTTCAACATGTGGAGGGACGCACTTCAACACATAACAGAAAAATTTATGGTGGAAATGAAACTTGAGGTGGATCTTGAAGAATAAAAAGGATTTTTAAAAGAGATAAAGAGACAGCTTGGTTGCATTCTAGAGAGAAACTGGCATAAAAAAGGGACGTGAAGTTTGGAGTGAACAAAAGCATGTTTGTGGGACAAGAAGGAAGCCATCCCATTCAAGAGGACATTCTTGAGAATCAAGTTGAATAGGAAGGGTGGGTCTGAGAATGAAGGGTCTTGGCTGACAAGTAGAGGCTTTTTATGCAATATGAGGAAAGAAGCAAAGGACTGACATGGTGACAGCAGTATTTTAGGAAGATCAAGAGGTGGAGGGATGAACTAGAGAGAAGAGATGGAAGAAGTGAGACCGGTTTAGGAAGTTCTTGGGGTTATCAGGGTGAAAGTGATGAGGTCCTGGTTAGGATAGTGATGCTGGGAATGAATTAGCTTGCCTTAAATTTTTCTCAGAGTAGGTAGGCTGTTTTCTGTGCATGTGAATGTTCTACAAAGCTCCCTGAATGGCACTTTCTGGAAATGATGAAGCATTTCCTGTCCCAGTCATTAGCAACATCATAATGGTTATCACCTTTGTGCTCTTGACAGTCTTTACCCTGGGCAGTTCATTTGCAGACTCAGCCTGACTACAACAGAGAAATGGACTGGATCCATTTATTCACCTAATATCGAACTGGACTCAGTTAATGCAAGATACCAAATCTACATCCTGGCCTCGTTTTGCAGCCAACACAGCCACAGCAAAGCTTATGCTCTAACCAAAGTTACAAAGCCCAGCAGCTCTTGCAGCCATCACCACTGCAACACATTGAGAAACCCTTCATGCAGGCATGACTGAGCTCCTGGGCCCACTACCAATGACAGCACCGAGAAGTGCAGGGTCCCTGGCTGGTGTGGCACAGTGGACTTGGTGCTGGCCTGCAAACCAAAGGGCCACCACTTCAATTCCCAGTCAGGGCACATACCTGAGTTGTGGGCAGATCCCCAGTAGAGGGTGCTGGAGAGGCAAACACACAATGATGTTTCTCTCCATCCCTTCCTCCCTCCTTTCCTCCCTCCTTTCCGCTCTCTAAAAGTAAATAAATAAAATCTTTAAAATAAAAAAGAAGTGCAGGGAAGTTCATGCCTCATGAATTGAATTTGACCAATGAAAGGCAGGTAAGTCCTCCCTTCTTTGCTCCCCCCATAGACACAGCAATGTGTAATCGGACTTCTGGAAGGCCTACGGTAAACCAAGCAATCAGCTGCACTTTTATAAAGCTGTGGCCAGTTCAGCAGTGCTTCTCCTTGTGTTTGCTCTTACTCCTGCACTGCCTCAGTTCCCTTTCCTCCTTCCGTTGTTTCCCTTGGAATACATACACTCCCCAACAAAGATCTGTTAAGTCCCTTAGTTGTCTCTAGTGTCTAGGGCAGCCATTTTCAACATTTTTCATCTAATGGAAAACATAAACTAATTACTAAAATTCTGCAGTACCCCCCAAAATATATTATATTAGATTAGATTATTTTTTTGCCAATCTGACAAAAAATAGGTATAATTTTGATTCATTTACACCAAGTGGCTCTTGCTATGTTGGCTGTTGTCATATTTAAATTTGACAATGTAAGGGAAAAGAGGTCAGTACCCCTGACTAAATAGTCAGGTATTGCATGTTTTAAAAATTCTTGTGACACACGAGTTGAAAACCACTGGTCTAAGGAACATAACCTAAGACAAAGAAAACACACTATATACATGGTTAATTACCAACCAAGTTCTGGTCTGTTCTAGGTGCTGGGGAGGGACTGGTGTTGTATGAAGCAAACGCAGTGCCTGCTTCACGTTCATAAGTTTTGCCTTCCGACTATACACTTACAAATTGAGATGAGTTCTCTGAAACAGCAGAACTCAGCTCTGTAGATTGCATGACAAAGGATCCTGACATAGACCAAGTCAGGGAAGGGAGCCTGGGGAGGGGATGCTGGTCCTGAGAGTTGTGGGTGAGTAGGAGATAAACGGGTGCAGTTTTACAGGGAGGAAGGGAGGGCACAATGTGTGGAGTGGAAAAGCCATAGGGTCAGTGTTTTTACTTGATGTCTGAGCACTCAGTGAATGTCACTCAGAAATGTGGGGGCACCCCCAGCTCCCATGGATGAGAATAAGTCTACCAAGACATGATCTGCTTGGGGAGGTAAGGTCATCGATCTCTCAAAGGAAAAAGGCCAAGAGCCTTTTCCTCAATGGGCTTTTCTTAGGTTCATTTTGCACAGGAATATGGGTAAAAGCTCATTAATCATGGTCGGGCAGTAAGGATCAAACAATAGATAACATACAAAGAACTAGGAGGGTTTATTCTGAGTCAGGGTCTGTTAGCTAAAGGGCTACAAAACTTTGGGAAACAAATTCATTTCCTGCTCAGACCTTTATCATTATTTGAGAGCATTCTTAGCAAACCAGGTTTCACAGGATTGTATGTATTCTTTCTTAGGCCGGATTACCCTGAGGAACCCGCCCTTTCCAGCACAGGGCTGCACCACCCTCTGTCATTGTTTCAGGCTTACATTAGGCAGAGGAAATAAGGCAGCCAAGAGATCAGGAGACTTCTCGCAGACAGAATGAGGACTCAGGCCCTGTCAAAGCCAAGGGGCAAGGATCCATTGCCCTCTTTTGCTATAGCCCTCAAGTCCTTCCCTGGGGCCCCCATGATTGTGCCTGTCTTAGGTCATCCCTCCCTTGAGGAATCTTACCCATCATTGGCTAACTGATCAGGCATTGGCGACCAGGCAGGGTGAAGTAAAAGGGACAGAGGCAGCACCCCTGCCAGGGAGATAAGCTTTGTCTCCTTAGTGGCTTATGGTCCTGAGGTTGCTCACTCAGCCTTAGCCATGCGAGGGTTGGGGGGTTACAGCTTCTAAAACCAGGCAGAAAGATGTTTAAAAAGTATAAATGCCCAGGCGCTACCACAGACTTACTAAATCTGTCCTGAGCAGTGCGTGGGAAGATTCTTGTCTTCTTTCTGAACTTTAGGCAGGTTTTGGAAACCACTGGATTAGACATGTAGGGCCTGCCCTGAATAAAGAAAAAGGTTTGCGCTTAGTGGACCCTTTTTCAGTTGTCAGAGGCCACTACCTTTCTTCTGCTTACCTGTTATAGCTCCATTCCTCTCCACAATCCATGCCCACCTTGCACATGTGTACATGAACATGCAAACACACAGACATGTGTTTGTGCACATACACACATGCACCCCTTATGCCCATGGCTTTGCTTGCCCAGGATGCCTTCTGCAGTGCTTCTCTGTGGCCCACCCTCCCCAGCTGCGCCTGGTGCCAAAGGACTTCCTTGATCTCCTTCTCCACTGACCTAACCGGGATCCTGTTATCTGCTGATTATTAAGGTTTCTGTAGTTACATGCTGATTGGTGAACATCCTTCCAAATAATCATAATAGCTGACATGTAAAGATATGACCCTGTCTAGTATCATAGCTTAAAAAGGTGTTATATCTCATTTAGCATTTATAGCAAAACTAAACTCTTGAGCATTATTATCCATACCAAAAAGATGGTACATCATCATTGACCAAAGCTACGGAGCAAACTTGCCACTCTATCCACAGGGAATGAGTTTCTGTTTTAACAAAAGAGTGTCCAACCTCTTTCTTAAAGCAAAGAAGTGATTGATAGCAGGTTCATCTTAAGGAGAGCCCTGATGAGTGGGGATAATTTGGCAGGTGAAAACCTTATCATTGCCATGTATGAAAGTCAACACAGTATAGCATCAAGACTACCGTGTCTGGGCTTTTGAGTGAGAACTCTTGGGTTCAAGGCCCAGTACTACAAGGTAGTAACTGGGTGGTCTTGGTTCAGTTACTTAATCTCCATGACTCTAGCTTCCTCAATTGAAAGTAAATTATGAGTAAAGTTAAATGAACTAAGACTTTGAAGGCATTTAGCAAGTGCCTAGCACATAGTAAGCTCACCCTTTTTGTTATATTACATAGGCACTGCCTTCCCTTTTGCGAGAGCAGCCTTAAAGACAGTCGTCAGAAAGTGAAGGTGCGTGTGTGTGTGTTGGTGAGGGTGGTAGAGAAGGAGGAGGAAGCAGGGAGTGAAGGGAAGAAGAGCAAAGAGCCCTTGGTTCACTCCCATGGCCCTCTTCCGGTTCCACTCACCCAACAAAACCATTTTCCAGCCCCGCCAGAAGGAGCGGAAATTGAACTGTGATCTGGAGACCTATCCGTTCTGACCATTAGTCAAACACCAGGAGCCAGTTAGACCTAATTGTCTTTGAAACATCCGAAGACCAAACACTTTTTTGGAGGTCAGGCTGCATGCATGGCTGAAAAGGAGACAGAAGTACCTGAGATGAAAATAAAGGTATAATAGGTTCATACAGTTGGTCCAAAAAATTAGCTTTAGGGGTCTCTTTACGTTGGTTTCTTAATGATGTGAAAAGTAATAATGGCTTTGGCCATAATAAAGATGAATTACCATTTTTTCCCTGAAAAATAATGAAACATTGGTAAACATTTCAAGTTCATCACTTAATTTACCCCTAGCTCGTGGGGTGAGGGGAGGGGGTGAGAGAGACATGCCCCCAACCCAGCCCCCATTTTTAATATTCCAAGCTATTAGATTTCAATAACCCACTCTCCAGCAATGTGTGTCTCATTTCCCTGGACAGACCAAATAGGCAATAACAGCCTCTCGGTTAGAACACTAATGTTGTAATTTAGAACTTCTGTCAAAATGAAAGATCTTTGCTGGGATCCTCAGAGGGCCCACAGCAACACTTCAGCCCAGGCCTGGATAATGAAGTTTTCATTATTAAATAAAGATATTTTAGGAATGTCATAAACCATAAATCCACTCTCCTCTATTGCTGTGGCACCTTATTGTGTTTATTTCTAGCAAAAGCCCATCCTCTTCCTACTGCTCCCAACTCCTCCAAACTTGGCATTTCCTGCCTTCCAACCCCCTAATCCCACTGCAATGCCCTAAAGTTGCTACGGCGACCTAAGAGCATCTTCTCCAACTTTAGATCCATAGGCTATGAAGAGGAAGGTGTGCATGAGGAGATGAGTCCCTGTTTCCTTTCCTTGCCTGCTCCTTCCTAACCACCTTCTCCTGCCAACCAGCTGAGAGACTGATTTCAGGCAGCTTTATTTCACCTCAAGGGAATGCTATCATGTGCCATCAGGTCTGGCTGTTCTTAACAATTATGGCACAATCAATTTTTAATGTGAATTTGGTGTTGGTTGAAAGCATTAGACTTCAAGTCCCAAGGAAATGACTCATCTGTTTATCCATTTGCCGAATGTTGGGGTGCATTTTCTCAAACCCAAAACCCCTGGCTCTGATACCAACTTCAAGAAGATAGCCTTCCTGGGGCTGCCTATGCCAACCTCAGGAACCTGCCTCTCTGCTGATTATCTAACAGAGGGAAAGAAGGACTGATGCTCCTGTTCCCCAAGGCCAAGTGGCATCGAGAAACCTCAGAGGGCAAAGCGAACTCAGTGGACTCAAAAGTAATGAAATCAGGACATCTGAGTTTGGGAACTCACCTAGCCATCCCCAGCCCACTGGTGAATCATACCTAACAAGCAGATGTTCTAGTCTATCACAGTGATGTGAATTGCACATAAGCTAATGCCCTTTTGCCATGAATGAGGCCCATATCCAAAGGAGATAAAGATCCACTTATAATAATACACAATATTATGTCCTTAGAGGGGAATATTAACACATAGATAGGGTATTAGTTTGTGCATGTATTTTTATTTATACCTACAATCCAAACTAAGGCAAAAAATATTAGATTAATCAAAGAAGCATTTGTAGATTTATTGGAGGACAAACATCATGACCCTACGGCTCCTGATTTTCTCTGTGTGTAGCTCCTTCCATCACAGTGAAATTTGAAGTAAATAGATTTAGCTCTAAGATACAGCTCACAACAAACAAAAACAAATCACTTCTTCATTTCCACTGCTCAATGGACTTCAGGAAGAGTTGGTCTTAGCAAAATAAATAAATAAATAAAAATCCTTCCTGAAAACATCAGAGAATGCAAATTATGATTTACACATACATTCTTTAAAGTCTATCTCAGAGCACACATCAGTCTGGGATATTTGTTGGGGGGAAAGAACACAACAAATCATAGAATCCTGCCAGCCCTTGAATTAATTGAAAATAAATTTCTCCTCCCACCACTAAACAAGTGAGGAGCTTTTTGTGTGATAACACACCCGCCTGTAATAGGTTGCTAAGATTCCACTAATTAAAAAAAATCTCATTTGAAGATAGTTAATGGTTTCTGCATTTCTACAAAGCACTAGTCAGACTACATTTCCCTGAACTTCAGGGTCTGTGCTGATTACTACTCAATTAGTTTTGATTCAATTCACTGAAGAAAAATGTCCATTTCATTAGTGTAGAGAAATAACCATTGGACACAAAATATATTTTCCGGCATTGCTATAGCAACTGGGATGACACAGCTGAGCTTAGAATGTTAATGACTTTTCTGGGACTGTGTATTTAAGTCAGCATGTGGCCATTAAGCCTTGCTGGGTGTGGGTGGCCAAAGCCACATCGCTGCTTCGATTGGCAGGTAGAAGAGGCCAGGAACTCCCAAGAAGGCTCCCTTCCTGCCACTCACCTCCTCTGCCACTCCCCTGAGGGCTGAGCATATCAGCAGCAGCATCGATTGCTGCTTTGCAAATCCCGAGAGCCTCTCTCTGTGTGACGTGCAAATTAAGGTCCAGCTGGAAAGTGAAAAATGAAGCCCATCATTCAGATGTGTTTTTCTACATGTTGCCTGCTTTGTAGATGTACGTGACTGTCAAGGTGATGGACTGACTTTTGAGCTCTTCATTAATACATTCCAGGCAGTCCAGATTGGCCCACATCGACAGAGTGAGGTGAGGAACTGGTACGTTACCCATGCCATTCAGTAAAGATGGCAGCCGAACTGGAGAACTCTGGCCCCTTAGGGGGAATTTGGTTCTTACTCTCACTTCCCAGGACTATGGAAGCAAAGGATGGAAAAGTAGATTCTGGATTACTGAATTAAAACAAATGGATTTGTTTGTAGGGGATAGGGAACAAAAGCACCAATACCAGTCTTCAAAAATTATGTACCCATATGTGGCCATTATTTAAGTGTTAATTAGGGCAGAAACCAAATTAGAACACAACAAAAATTTCATTCGGGAGACTGAATTTCCCAGGTTAAATGGATAATTGCCTATATTTTTCCTTAAGCTATGTCAGCATAATCTTAGAGACTCAATTAACAATTAATTTCTGTGTAGTATGTTCAAGGCTCCATGCCTCAGGATACAAAGATTAAAGACAATAGACCATCTCCTGAAGGAACAGTTTAGTGGAGAGAGAGTATGTGGACTACTAATGAAAGCTACTATTTACGGACTGTGTGCTGGGTAGTATACTAAGTGCTTAATATGGGTTATTTTATTTAATCCTCTAGGAGGGAAATGTTAGCCCCATTTTATAGCCAAGTATACCAACGCTCAAAAAGGTCCCTGGCTAGTCAATCACTAGCTTAATTACAGTGAATAATTAGTGGAACTGGACTTGAACACAAGCCTGTCTGACTCCACAATCACTTAGAACCTCCAGCCACACCGCCTCTCGTGTACACATGAATATGCCAAGTGGTCACTGTTAAGTGCCCAGTAAGTGTTTCTACAGTAAATGCCTGATTTGTAAGGAAAGGAGAAAAGTCCTATTCATTTCATCAATTTAACTTTCCTTTTAAAATTCAGCTGCAAAAGAATGGGCAAAACCAGAGTGCCCCATCTCCTCCGTCAACCAGATGTTCTCGTCTACGCACCGCTCTCCCACTCCTGTAGATGGCAGGGAGAGGCAGGACCACTGGCGTGAGCCTTGCCAGGAAGCAAGGGCCAGGCTCATTCTGAAAGGAGCAAGCTCACCGTCAGTCACCTCATCGTCAGTCTCAGAGCTGCACCTCCACTCCAAACCCTTGGGATCCTATGCATCTGAGCTTCTTTGTCCTGAATCATCGCGTCACCATCAAAAATATTTATTAAGTGACCTTAAAAAGATTTGCATGAGGAGAAGCCTGCTTTTGTGCTTCATATACAGCTGTGTGCAGACTAATGCTTGGAGCTCACAACAGCTTTTTTGCATCCTTGTGCAGACAAGTGTAGGGGTTAAAAGTCCATACACTGAGAGGGGCCCTCATTCAGGATGATGAGGTAAGAGTATCCTGAGTTCACCTCACACCAAATCTACAGGTACACAGGAAACAACTTCCTCTCGGGAGGACCTAAAAATTGGCTGATAGCACCTGAATTCCATCAAATTGGGCCAGTGAGAGAAGACCCACAGGGGAACCACTAGAAGAGGCTGGGACACAGTCTCACCACAAACTCCACCCCAGCACTGCCCACGATCTGGAGAAAACTCGAACTTGAGTTGCTCCTTGGGGAGCAAAGGGTCTGGGACTTGGTGTGGGCAAGGCCTGTCTGCCAGTCAGTGGAGCGTCAGCCTGAGGGACACGCATCTGGAGTGACACACATTTGGGGCTTGCTGTGTGCTACCTGGGATGAAGACTGGTGGGTACCATCTTCACACTTCCTCTCCACCTTGCTCTCTTCTGGGGCTCCATTTTTTTCCCCCTGATATTCTCTGAAATACCAGTATCTCCTGGATGGGAGCTTTCGATACACATCTGCTGCCCAGGTTTTTGCTGCTGCTCAGTGACACCTCTTCATGGCCTGACTCTGGTGGCCAGTGAGGCTGTCTCTCAGGGTCCCACAGGACTGTAACCAGAAGAGAAAGAGTTCTTAAGCAGCCACCACCTTCAGGGCACAGCCAGAGGCAACTGGGCCAGGAGCTCAGTCTTTCTGGGAGAGAACCATGGGCTTCTGATCATGGCTGCAGCCTGAGGGGCAGGCTTCTGATTAAACACATCTGGGGGCTGACTGGAATCCTTTCCAGAGACTTCAGAAGACCTCAGAGCACCTCCCGGGGGCACTATCCCCCTGCAGGTGCTGCCCCTGCTGTGCTCCAGAGTCTTAGTATCTCTCTGAAAGAGCTTTTTATTTTTTTTTATTGTTGACTTTTTTTTTTCCAACCGCAGTTTACATTCAATACCATTCTGCACCAGTTTCAGATGCACAGCAAAGTGGCCAGAAACCCATGCACTCTAGCATCCCTGCTGCTCCAAGCACCTGCCTGTCCCCATACCCTCACCTGTTATACCAGTCTATGGTTGCCACCCAGGGAGCACCCCCTGACTGCCTGTCTCTGGTGGCCAAGAGGATTTTATTTCTGGATCCCAGGGGACTGTAACTATTGAAGAGATAGTTCTTGGCAGGCTACCACCCCCAGGACACAGACAGCTGAATGACACCCCTCCCCACGTCTTTCTATCAAAAAGGTCTATTTGCTTGTCCTGGACTGCTAGGTTTGGCAGGTTTTGGTCTAGAGGCCTATGGATTTCAAATTTTGTTACTTGGCCAGAGTGATGAAAACAGCATAATGTTAGCATAAAAACAGATGGTTCAATGGAATAGAATTAAGAGCCCAGAAATAAATAAAACCATGCCTAGGTGGTCAGTTAATTTATGACAGAGAAACCAAGAATATACAGTGGTGAAAGGACAGTTTCTTCAAATACGGTGCTGGGAAAACAAGGCAGCCACACACAAAGAACAAACCTGCACCACTATCTTATACCACACAAAAACTAACTCAAAATCGATTGAAAACTTGAATGCAAGACCTGAAACCCGCAAAGTCTAAAAGAAAATGTAAGTGGGAAGCTCCTTGATGTGGGTCTTGGTGGTGATTTTTGGGTTTGACAACAAAAGCAAAGGCAAAAAGTAAAATAAAAATCAATAAGTGAGGCTTTATCAGACTAAAGAGCTCTGCACAGCAAAGAAAACCAACAACAAAATGAAAAGACAACCTAATGAAAGGGGGAAAATATTTGCAAATCATATATCTGGTGAGAGATTAATATCCAAAATATATAAAGAATGCACAACTGAATAGTAAAAAAAAATCTGATTTTAAAATGAGCAGAGGAGCAGAGGATCTGAAGAGACATTTTTTCCAAGAAAACATACAGGTGACCAACAAGTACATGAAAAGATATTCAACAACACCCATCATCATGCAAATCAAAACTTCAGGGGCTATTCATTCTAAAAGAAGGCATTCCCACAGGACATAAAGCATTAAATTGTATGAAACTCTATATTTATCATTATCAATTACCTTTCATGGCTCATGCCTATATTATTCATGTTTTGCAAGCTTGTTTTAGACTCAAGATGAATACAGAAATATTTTTTGTACTTTTAGGTCCAATTTGCTTGTACACCCTCCACTGTCATTTTCTTAAAGATATGGTAAGAATAGTTAAAAATGGAAATGAAGATTTCTCACATGTAAAACCAATTGAGAAACAAGAAAAAAAAGAATGACCAAAATAAAAATTTGTGACAAGAGCAAATGCTGGCAAGTGGTGGAGAAATTGGATTCCTCATACATTGCTATAAAATGGTATAGACACCCTATAAAACAGTTTGGCAGGTTGTTATTAAAACTAAACATACAATTACCTTATGACCTAGCAATTGCACTCAGGTATTTATCCCAGGGAACATAATTTATGTTCACAAAATAAGTGAAACCATATATAATGTTAATAACAGCTTTATAAATAACAGCTAAAATCTGGAAATAATCCAGATCTCTTTCACTGAATGAATGGTTGAACACACCCTGGTATATCCATGCCACAGAACACTACTTAGCAATAAAAAAGGCATGAATTATTGGCACACACAACCACGATGAACCTCTAGAAAATTACACTGAATTTTTAAAAAGAAAAAATGTTCTGGATTGCATGATTCTACTTATATAAGATTTTTGAAAAGACAAAGCTTAGAAATGAAGAACAGATTAGTGGTTGCCAGGAGTTAGATATGCAATCAATATGCATTTAATATTTAATAATGAATGAGTGAATTGAATGGAATTAAATGAATTCAGTGAAGTGGCAGAACTGTGACAATACATTAGTTGCCCTTGGTTATACGCAAGTTTAATGTGACTTAGTAAACAAAGGTTGAAAGTTGAATGAAAAATTTACATGTTCACTTCTACAGTACCTTGGTACAGTGTACTTAAGAAAAATAAGCATATGGAGAACTTTTCCAAAACTTCTGCTACCTACAATAATACATGGATACCAAACTCTGAGATTATGAATTAGCAGGAATCAAGCAAGTCTTTATTGCTGTAACTATCATAATGCTAGCTTTACCTACTTACTTTACCTCTGCAGGTGATGCGGACATCTAAGAAAAGCAAGATTTCCTCTGGATGTATAGAAGTCTTGCACCAAGACGTAAATTTGCTTTAGATGGGACCGAGGAAGCAGAGGAATGGGAGTTGGAATTGCTCCACTCAAATGAGACTAAATTACAGGCTCTTCTCACTGTATCAGTGAGTTCATAAAATAACATTTTGTTCATAAAAATTGCTTTTGCTACAATGGGTATACATGGTATTATGAAGATGCATGTCAGACAGAGCCTTGCCATCAGTGAAGCAAGATGTAAGATCAACTGAAGGAGAATAATAGGGAAAAGCCCTCGCACACATCAAGCAGACACCAAAGAAAGATTGCACATTTACAGCAAAGTGTGAGAACATTGCCTCCTGGGTTTTTAAGGGAACACAAGTACAGCCAAGGTGGTAAACAATTGAGCTCAGAAAGTAGCACAGAGCCGAAGGGCAACGAAGTGAATAGGACTGTAACTGTGGATGACTTAATAGACATCGGGAGACCCTGCTCTCCTGTAACAATCCTTGCCTCAAAATTACTGCTCACTCGTTCAGTATTCAGACCCTTATTTTGAACACAAAAAAAGCTGAGTACCACTAAATTCAACCATAACTAATCAAATACTTGCACTTTTTTGTTAACTTTTAATTTGGGTAGATAAAATATGTCTTTAAATTTATAACCCTTTATTTATTCACTAACACTGAATAATAATTAAACTTCAACAATGAAAAACAATTGCTATCTTTAAGGTAACCATACATCCTACTTTGCTTGGAACACTCCGAGTTTAAATCTGTTGTGCCAGATCCTGCAGTTTAACATGTCCCCTAGATTTTCTTTTTTCTTCTTTTTTTTCTTTTTTTAATTAAGCATTAAGATATACTAAGGTGAGTTTGGTGATTGCCACTTTGTACCTCTATCATCTGCCAAGGCCTTGTCTAACAGCATGTAGTACGTGGATTTCTGATTAGCATATGGTTAAAATTGGAAGGTGGCAGGTGGTAATCCAACCTACTTTTCCTTTCCCTTTTGAGACATATGCTACTAACACCTTCCTTTCAAGGACAGCATGCACTCCCTGACAAAAAGCAGTGGGCTTAGAATAGGAGGGTAGGGACAGCTAACTCCTCTGGCTGTGATGGGAGAAGTGTTTTGTGTTGCTGCCCCTGCCGGCCACTGTGTGTACCTGCAGCCTGTTGTGCTGTGACCAGGACCATGGACAACCAATGCCAAAGCCTGTGAGCTGCATGAAGCTGTCAGGATCAGTGCGAATCAAGAATTATGGGTTTGAAATATGTGAAATATGTGAAGGAAATATAGACTTTACTGCCTTATACATATCACATTTGCTCAGTGGTTTTTACTATTGAATATTGTATGATGTAAATCCACAATTATGTACTTACTGATTAAACTTTCTTTTCTCTTGTCCTTTTCAAAGCAATTATCTCAAAAAAGTGCATATTTCATGAAATATTAAGCACAGGTTTTTGGGTTACATCTGTCATCTACCTGTTATCACCACAAAACAAATATTCTGAAGAAGCCTCAGCATCTACTTCAAAAGCTAGTGTTCATTTAAGAAGACTATTCCCAAAGATGTCGATTTAATGAGTACAGCCTCAGAAGGTTCATTAACAATACTGGAAAGCACGACTTTTATTTGGATCAAATGAGTACTTTTCTAAATTAATTTCATCATCGATTCCAAGTTTTCCTGCATATGTGTGAACGCAAAGCAATAGCTATTCAAAGTACTGACTCCATTAGCTAGAGAGCTTTATTCAGACTTAGATGGTGTCAGCTTTACATTACTATCATGAGATTCTTTAAATAGAACATCAGTTAATTCCAATAGTGTATTGTGTTTAAATCCAATTTATGATATCAAAGTCAAACTTTGAGAAGTTTTTTCCACATTGATCAAGTATTTAACATCGTTGTAAATACTATTATAAATCTAGATTAAAAAGCTCAACCTTAAAGATAAAGTCACTTTTATTTGCAGAGATAATGGGATACAAATCGTGGTGGAGCTCCATAGTGTAGTAAAAACAATGTTCGAATTGCATTAAGAAACCTGCTGCGGCAAACTCCAGTTGGCATTGGTTGTAGTGCACGTACTATCCATGAGTCTGCCTAACAAGCTTTGATGGTCTACCTGTCAAAACAGAAGCTGTACAGGGTGGAGCAAAAGGAGGTTTATGCTGTGAATACACACAACAGTTTATTCCTGTAGCGTAATTTATTAATCGTTTTATTATTTTCCATATGAGCAACTGTAAACCTACTTTTGCTCCACCCTGTAGTTAAAGCCAGCTAAAGTATAAACTTTTGTGAAAAAATTTATGTTACATTTATTTTAAAATGTGTCGATATGGCAGTGCATGCTTTTCTTTTTTGCTATCACCAGCAGATTTTAGAAATGTGCTTAATTTTTTTATGTTCAGACACATAATTTTAATAAACTGAACATTAACAAAAGCACAAATAGTTATGAGCTTTTCACTAGATGCACAAAGGTCCTTGGAGATTTATTGAATTTATCAATATACACCTGGCACTGCAAAAAAGCTGTTAGTATTTTTTTCTGTATATATTCACTTTAGTGTTACTATTGTATGAGATAAAAATACACAAATATAATAAAGGAGTGATATGTAAAATAAATAGAAACATTCAGCCAAAATGTAATGGTATCCTAGCTTAAACACATATTTTCTGTTGTTAGTTTGTACATGATTTTTGTTGTTGTTTGCTTGTTTTTTAATTGAATTCATTTGGCGGGGCATTGGTTAATAAAATTATACAGGTTTTAAGTTGTACAATTCTATAACACATCACCTGTATATTGTATTGTGTGTTCATTATGTTTTAGTTTTTAAGAACATTTTGTAGACCATTCTACAATGGCATTGAACCTTATTGTATAGTAGTCCTCAAAATCCAGGTTGCATTTTATTTGAAAGAAGTTGCAAATCTTTAATCAAAACATTCAATTAATGGAACACCAGGCAACTTCAGCTTTTGAAATATATAGCAGCAAATTGTAATTACTGAAAGAAAATCTTGAAACCAGAAAGACAATGAAATGAAATCCCATAAAAGCAAAGGAAAACATGAATAAACTAAAGTAAAAGAGCTGAAAAGCATAAAATATTTAACTCTGAAACTCTATAATTATACTTTGGAATATGTTCACCTTTGAAGAAAATCTTTTAATCGCACACTTTTAAAGTTTTCTTGAACAAACTTACATTCTCTACTGGAACGGACCCATGCTGAGATAGTCTCAAATATTGCAGAAAATTTATTTGTAAGTTTGGTTTTGAAAAAAAATTTTGAGGAAACAGAGGCAAAAAGATAGTACGTGTGAAATATTTGGCATAAAATATTTATACATTTACATATTAAAAATGAAATGAAGAAATTTTCCATTGAGCAGAACTTACTCAGAGCTTACCAGATACCTTAATACCTGAGGTATTTCCTCAACTAAAAATAGTACTGTCAGGAGCAAGAGCCCACTTCATACAAATGTTCACTTGGGAACCATGCAGACTTTTGTAAAAATGAGTGTATTTTTTAAGTGAGCTCAGTTTTAGACTATAGAAATGTTTTTAAGTCTTTCTAAATGTAGTCTTTCAATCAAATATGTTGGTTAGAAAAATTGAAATTCCTAAGCATCTTAAACTTTAATGAAAATCTACCTTTTCTGTAGATGGGCAAGGAAACAGATAAGATGGCAGGTATGGGGTTGGCTTAAGTGAAGAGAAAATCTTGACTGAGAACTTAAAAATGACACCAAAAAGATGCATTTAAAATTTCTATTAAGTTCAGATATAATGGTTTTTAAACATATTTATAAAATTTAACAGTGAGTGTAAAAATAATGGGCTTAAACATTTTCAACTTTTTAAATTTGGTATCTTAAACAGTGAGGTTGGTTTTTTTAACATACTGCTTTTAGAGTTTTCTTTTCATTATAGCACTTCTTATCTGCCAATTTTTAAGAGGACTGCCCTATCTGTAAATGTGTAAATTTCTGAATCTGGACTTGTTTCACTTTAATAAACCATCAGAAAAGATGAGCATTTTCAAAAGCTGTTAGAGGGCCTTAGAGTTGATTCTCTTACTTTCTGAATAAAGTTGAATTAATTGACTATCTTCTCTGACACATTGTAGAGACAGGAGGAGCAACTATGGATAGCGAAGCTTTAGGACCTTTGAAAAACAATTATCTTCCCATAGTGTCTACACTATGTCTACATAGTGTCTACATATATCTACAATATGTCTACATAGCTTTGTAGACAAGAGCTATCACTCTTGTCTACAAAGAAAAAATATTAAGAACTTATTATGCACCAAATGATTTGCATGCCTAACTTTACTAATTCCTACTAAAAATACTTATTTAAAAAATGGAGAAACAAAAAATAAAAAATAAATATGAGGAAATTTCACTTTAGAGAGTCTGAAGGAGCCAGCCCAAACTTTTGTATCTAGGAAGTGATGGAGTCAGGAGGCAAAAAGCAGTGTATGTGACCACGGACACACCCTGCTTTAGTTTTTTACACAGTCTCCTACTTAGCACCTTTCATGTTTATCCATCATTCAGATCTCAACTGGAATGATAGAGGGGTGCAGTGGGAAGGGGGAAATGAGCCTACACCTTTGACAGTCTTCAGGGGATCATGTTGCCTACATTTTACCAGGTTTTGTGCTCAGGTCAAGGCCATGTTTTTATTAGTCATCTCATTCCATATACAGGGTACAGAGAAGCCAAGGATATTTAAAGGAACTCAATAATTTTTGTTAAACTCGTGAGCAAAATTTTAGCCTGTGAGGGAAATGGAGAGAAATACTGAAACTGGATATTTTTACCCTATTGACTACTAATCAAATTAATATTTCCACTGTTCTTTGCAGTCACTCATATCTATCTGCCTGTTCAATGCACATTCATTGTGCTGAGTTCTAGATATTAGGGATGAAGCAGTGACCTTGTTCCTGTCCACACAGAACTGATAGTAGGTAATTAAGAAGTTGCACAATTAATTTTGAGTCATCACAGCTACCCTGTGAAATGTGTGAAGTGGGTGTTATTTGTACCTGCAGGGTCTTCAAAATACTGCAAGAATGTCTAACAATGTCTGTACAATTTCATTCAGCAAAGCATACCAATGACAGAACTAATATATCCATCTGAACATGTATTCTTTAATTCTGTATTCCCTTCTCTTCTCAACATGTGATAATTTTGTATTATTTTATTCATTAAATTTCCTAACAGTAAAACATACCCCACCACCACCACCACCACCACCATCCCCTTCTTCACCCCCAGCAGTGCTTAATGAGAAACTATTATTACTGAGTGTGTTATGTATGTGCTTATCCTGTGCTGGATACCGAGACCTTTTTCTGTGTTATTTCTGACCTTACCTATAACCTCAGGAAGTAGATACTGCCGTCTTTGATTTACAGATGAGAAACCTGTGATTCATTCGAGTGGTGACTTTGCCCAGGATCACAGGTCTCGTTAGTAGCTATATCCAGGTATAAATGCATACTTGTCATGGTCCTATCTGTGTTTTGCTCACTGTGTTATGACTCGAGCAGAGTTTTCTTGACTCATTTCTCTTCTGCCTTTATCTCATTCTCTACAGCTCCCCAAAGTTATACAGTCTTGACTGTACAGCTACTCTTACAACGTATCGATGTACCACCTCAGCTCTTAGGATAAAATGTGCAAAGCCCAGTGTGAAATAGAGGGTCCCTCTTGACCATCCCAGGATCCTTTGCCAACCTCTCCCAGACTGCCATTCCCTACCACGCATTTATTCTCATCGCACAGCAGGCTTCAGCAGGGCTGTTCGTGCACATACTTCATCCCTGCCCTATTCTAATTCTCTCTCTAGCAAAACCCCAGTCCTCCTTATATATCTAAATCAAAGGGCTCCTACTAGTTTCTTCAGAGTTATTTCCCCTCGAGGGATCCATGGTGCCATGCATTAGCTACAGAGTCTCTTGTCACATGGCTTTGCTGTCTTGCCTTCCTGTCCCCTTGCCCCCCACTACACTATGGGCTCCTTAAGGACAGAGCCAAGCTCTTCTTCAGCTGTCTCTCTGGAGCCTAGCACTGGGCCCGTCACATAGTGGGGTTCAAAAAAATTCTAAATAAACAATGTATGACTCCTCTCCCTCATGTTCCTTCCTTCATGAACTCAAACCCAACAAGGCAGGAAGATAAACACAGCAAACGCATGGCCAGAGGGGCTCCCTGGAACTGAGAGCTTGAAGGTTCCCACCACAGCCAGCCCCTGTGATATTACTCAGTAGAAATGTAATTTTCAGATTGTCTTGATGTGACTTGATCGTGCAATAATTGACGAACTGATTGCATAATGTAAAACAGTCTGGCTATGAACAGGCCACTCTCCAAGATGAAACAGAAATGAGAGCGTGTCTGCATAATAGGTGTGGAAACGCAAGCAGAGTATTAAGCAGCCCTTTTTATTCTTAAAGAGCTGAAATGAGAGGAGTTCTCCCCCCAAAGCTCACTCGCTCTCTGTCTCTCTCTCGCTAACAAGCTTTGAGCAATTTGGAGGAGAAGTGTGCTATTGCTCTCACAAATAAATAATAAACAAAACATTATAATATTGATGTGATTATATTTCGCTAACTAAAGGGAATTAAAGGTGGATTCTTTTTTTATTAGTTTACTGATCCTGGGCACCCAAATCCTCATAACTGCTCAATATATCATGCTAGTTAATCATTCTCGTCATTATCTTTAATGTCTTATTAGAGAGCTTCATTCATCTGGTTTTTATCTGTCTCATTGGAAGCAGTTTTAATCTCATTTCAGCAGCACTGATAAGGCTGTTAGTTTGCACAAATTGGTTTTGGTGACAACGTGTAGATAGCAATAATGTGCGACTTCCAAACGGAAAAGAGAAATCTATATAGGTCCAAAACCTCGCAGATGGACAGGGTCAAGGAGCTGAGAACAGGTGGAGGCAGTGGTCTCAGTTTCCTAAAGGAACTTGGAGAAGGTAGGAAATAGGGTGGGAGGAAGAGAGAAAATTAAGCAGGGAACACAGGTAAGTTGCTAAAAGCCCCCCTCCCCCAACATCCGCCCAGGCCTACCTCTGAGGAATGCTAGGGGCGATGGCTGCACTGCACCACTAGATGGCCTGATTGAGTCAACAGTGTCCCATTGCAGCGGTGGGAGAAGACTGCAGGTTTAGTAGTGGAAGACTCTTGTCCTGTGCTTTGCCCCTGGAGTTGTGGTAACCCATTCTCGGTTTTCACTCCACTCCCAGTGCAACCAGAAATCTTCCCTCTCAACCTTCTCAGGGTTTTCCTTCTGATCTAGGGTATTTAGCATCAGGCACTTTGTGAGATCCATTCAGCTAAATGGAATAGCATTGATCACCTGGCCTTAGATTGGCCTGACTCGTGGCTTCTTAGAATAAGAGAGAAAATAAGCTCAACAGACTCAGTTGACTCAAAGTTGCATTACCGTAGATGTTAAAGTAAATACAGTTCCTGCAGGTTCTCAGATCGAGAGTTATCTTCTGGAGGATAAAAAATCAATAACCTGCTGATGTGAGCAGCCCGTTGAATTTCCTGACTCCTGTGCATCTCTGTCCGTGTACTAAAGCGAGGCGATGAGGCTTGTCTGTTACAACCATGGCCCCTTTCTTGGCAGCATCTGATCTGGAGGTAGCATCTGTAAAAATTTAAAACCAAAATCACTCTGCAAACAGACTAACCCCTATCTGATTTATACTTCACATAAATAAATAAGTAACATTTCAAAGGAAATGTATGTCTTATGAAAGGC
This sequence comes from Carollia perspicillata, assembly GCA_004027735.1. NCBI lineage: Eukaryota > Metazoa > Chordata > Mammalia > Chiroptera > Phyllostomidae > Carollia > Carollia perspicillata. The sequence continues at coordinate 897 of PVKM010004121.1, read as the reverse complement.
TTCAAAATCACTTGTCTCAGAGGCAAACATATCAGCCAAATACAGCCAGTGAATTATCTGGCGGTGTTTGGAGTGGGAGGCCGCTAATAATATTCCAAAATCCCAAACTGCCAAAACACTTTGCAGATCCATTTTCAGCCCCTCTGCTTTTCTAGGAACGTTTGCTTTGTGTTTGTCTGACTCATTCTCACAACTCCAAATGTTGATATAAAGTCAGCTTGTGAAATTCTGCAACTCTTTTTCTTTTTCTCATTTTAGAAACCCAGGAGGCTCTACTTCTTCTCCCAAACTTAAGCAAAGCACAAGCTCCCCGCTATTTTAGAATCTGAAACTCTCCACTAGACAGTTCGTGCAGTCTAAGCTAAATTCTCCCAATCCCTCTTTATTCCACGTTTTGATTTTCATGTTTTAAAAGCACATCCATCCTGTAACTCCTCTGTGGAGCAAAGAGCAGAGGATGGAGTTTAATGCTTCTCCTCTGACCTGAGCCTCCAGGGTAGAAATGGAATTTTAAGACCATGCTACACAGGAAGTGATTTTCCTGCAACTGCTTTTGCACTCACAAGAGCTGAGTCCACCCTCGCAAACTGTGCTGCCGGTGGGTACTCACTCAAGCAATAACGTCAGGAACCTAGAAACCAGCGAATGAGGTTTACCTTTCTATTCAATTTTGTCTTGTTTCTTCATACAGAACTGGTAGCATAAAACAACTGGGTACTTGCCTATGGCCATATGAGTAGAGTCTCAATAATTATCCAACCCCAGTAGAGACATATTGGTTGTGCACCTGGTCTGTTAAGAGGATGACCCTTTGAAGCCAGGTTTGACCCAGATACTCTAGGACCTAGGCTCTCTGTGAAGCAACCAAAGAGACCCGTGGAACCTGCTGTCAGAGCT
>PVKM010004120.1:0-53677 GCA_004027735.1 Carollia perspicillata | reverse complement strand
AAGACAAAACTAAAGAGACAGAAAGTAGACCAGTGGTTGCCCGGGATTGGGGGTGGGCGTGGGGACTGACGGCAGACGGCCGTGAGGAAACCCAGCTGAGGGACGCGTTCGAAAGCTGGCCCAGTGGGATGGTTGCTCGACTGTGAAGACTCACTAAAACTCGCAGACCAGCACACTCACGCTGGGTGAATTTCATCACGGGTAAATTATATCTCAACCTGTTCTATGACAAAAAGGGATGTGTCTCTTCAACAAATAATTGGGAACTCCAGTCTTATCACTTGCTATTACTACAGAAAAATTGTCTGATATTTTCTATGTTAATTTCTTTATTTCACCAAGAACCTGAAGGTACAGTTAACCCCTCATAGAGTTACTTTCATTATTGGCAAGGAATTCTATTTTATAAGTGTCGATATATTAGGGAAAAAAAAGTACATTGAGTACCAAAAAGCACAGATGGGCACAAATTCGACTAGGCGTAGGTCAAGGCTACCTCCCACCTGTGACAGCCCCATTCTTCTCCTCCCCGTACTGTGGTGACACCCCGGTTGTCTCTTGGTGCCACCTGCGTAAAATAACGGTCTGTTTTGCTTTGTCTCAGTCCCCGAGCAGCCCGCTGTACAGGATGAAGTCCGGGAACCGGGTTGCAACATTCATGATCTATGTGAGTCTTGTTCTGAGGCCGGGCTTCCTGCTTAATGACTATTCATGTTTCTCTCGTATGGTTTTCAAAGCAATTTCAGATATTGATTTAATCTGGTAGTTGCAGCGGAAAAGTCTCCAGGGTTTTTGTGAATTCCAGGCAGTATTTCTGTTAAGCGCTATAAGATTACAAAGAAGTACAGATCAAGGGCTCCTGGCCTCAGAGAGCTTCCAGTGTGTCGACCTCGCTGTGGCCTGATCCTGGGCAGTGACTAGGATGGGAAGTGGGGTTACACTGAAGGCCAGGAGGTCCTGGGCCCTGGAAACCACAAGGAAAGGTTGTGGAGCCGTGAGGGGAAGGCGAAGAGAAATGGAGCATCTGAGATGGCGGGAGGGAGGAACAGAGATGCCTGCGGAGAAACCCGTTAGTGCTGCTCTGCCCTAAGCAGCGCAACCGTTCTTCCTTATCTCCCCATAACATCTGCTTTGTGCCCTCTTCAAAATAAATTGGCCTTCTCTCCCAATTCATGACCCGATTCTAAGGGATTTGGTGCCAGTCTTTATGATCTCCTCTGTCTCCTTCCTTCCCAGTCATGCGGGTTTTATAGACAGTTCAGAATTTCAATCATCTGTTGCTCAAATTACAAGAGGTGTATTACTATTAACTGAAGGGATAAACATGCTAAATACAAGGGCTCTATGTAACACGCAAAGACAAAGGCCTGTTTCCAGGCTCTTAGAAGAGCACATGCCCCCACCCTCGTGTGCCCTCTCTTCTTAGTGCTGTGTCTGGTCACAGCGCAGCCAGCAAAGGGCCATCAGAGGTCAGGACTCTGCCAGGGGTGTCAAACTCGTTTTCACCAGGAGCCACATCAGCCTCCCAGTGGCCTTCAAAGGGCTGAATGTAATTTTAGGACTGTGTAAGTGTAACTGCTCCTTAACAGTTAAGGGAGAGCTCAGCGCTGCCACCAGGTAGAAACCAGGTGCTGGGCAGGATAAAACAAGGTGGGGGGCTGATTCAGTCTGAGGGCCCTGTGTTTGCCTCCTGTGCTGTAGACTTTAATGCCGGCGATCCCAACATGTTCTTCTTGTGGTTCAGCTTTATAGTTCCTACAGAGCTGGAAGGTTGCCACTTCCAATGGTGGTTGGCCTCCAGTGGTCATTCTGAGCATTCTGACCAGGCACAGAGGGAGGGGACACGTCTTGAATTGGCAGTTGGCTGCATCTCTGGTTGATGAGTCAAGCTGGCATGGGAGGTCACAGACAGTGAAGAATATCGATATCAACCAAAGAATAAGACCTCTGAGGGCCAGTGTCTGTTTGTCACACCCCTAATATCTTCTACAGCTGGTTCCCGGGTTACAGAGGCCCGGTTACTATGGTAAGGGTAGCAGGAAAGCAAGAGAATTTGCTAATTCCCAATGGCAAATGCACGTGTGTGTGTGTGTGTGTGTGTGTGTGTGTGTGTGTGTACGCTGTGCGTGTGTGTTTGGGCTTCAAGCGTTTGAGACAGGAGAATGGAATGCACTTTGGGTTTGGAGTCAGTTGGCCTCGTTCTGGTTCTGCTACTTAATACGTGGCCTCAGTACAAATCATGTCTATTCTTTGAGCCCGTTTTCTGGCTCTGTGTGTGCCTCCTCACGGGATAGTCACGAGGATCAGTGACATAATCCAGGGGCATGTCACTCTCTAAAGCTTCATGTGATATTTCTATCATTATACCCCATAAAGCAAGGACCCCATAATCCCTAAAACACATAATGTCCCAGTATGTATTTTCATATTAAGAAAACACATCCATAATTCTAGAATATACTGGGGAAGAAACTCCTTAGCTGAGGTTACCTGAAGAGGGACTGAGTGACCTGGGAAAGGTGCCATCAGCAGTTCCGATGATGCCCAACTTTTAAAACTAATCAACGTAGCCTGAATAGTGTTCCGTGAGCCACAGCTCATGAGCCATTAGTGGGCTGTGGAATAAATTTAGTGAATCTGGCATTTAAGAATCTGAACTAGAATAAAGTAAAATGAAATGGAAAATAACAGAGGGTATCTTATGTAGTAAGAATTTGACATTTTTTTTATTATCGACCTTTTATCGAAAGGGGGGAGAGACAGAGACAGAGAGAGAGAGACAGACAGACAGACATCAATTTGTCGTTCCATTTATTTATACATTCATTGGCTGGTTCTTGTATGTGCCCTGACCAGAAATCAAACCCACAACCTTGGTGTATCAGGACGACGCTCTAACCAACTGAGCTGCCTGGCCAGGGCCAAGAATATTTTATGAAACATTTACTTTATTTCAGGGTGTGTGTGTGTGTGTGCATGTGCCTTGGGTTGTGAAACTTTCTTCCTGAGGGTCTCAGAGTTTTAGCCTATTCATTGCAGCCCTCACTGAGGATGTCAGCTGGAAGGGTGAAGACAGGGAGCATTCCTAAATGTCCTCTTGTGGCCCGGCAGGCAAACACCGATGCACTGAGTAGCCTCCCTTAATGACTAAAGTGGGTGGTTGTCTTTCCATAAGTACTTCTCTCAGAGTTGAAATAGGAGAACACAGGAGGGAATCTATGCAGAAATGATATCAGAGGTCAGGCAGGGCGGAGTGGGGCAGTCCGGGCTACTTCAACTCTGGCTGTTCCTCTGGTGTTTCAGCTGAGCTCAGTGGAAGCTGGCGGAGCTACAGCGTTCATCTACGCCAACTTTAGCGTGCCTGTGGTCAAGGTGAGTGAGGTCTGATCCCAACAGAGGTGGTAGGTGAAGAACTAACATTCTGTCTAGCCTTCGTGCTCTCTGTGCTTGTGAACTTACTCCTGGGGGGGCAGGAGAAGAAGAGGCCTTTCCCTGATTCCCAGAATCAAAGACAATCCCTCAATCTTTTACATGACCACATGTTATTATTCCTCTATCTTAAATTTTATTTGCACTTATGTTACAAGTAGATGATTACATGTCTGCCTTCCCTATTACAACAGAACTCAAAGGGAAGAACTATTTTTATTAACCTTTGGATCCTCTACAGCAACTGGTCCCCTCAGTCATTCAGTCAATGAACATAGAGGGCAGGAGGCACTGAGGGTGCCGAGGAAAACCCTCAGTCCTTGTCCTCCAGGAGCTCACAGAGAAGGTAACAGGCAGTAACAAGGTGTGGCAATACAACTATGAAGTCACGTGAGGAGAGGAGGGCCATGTGGAAAGAGGTTTGTTTAATGAATACATAATACCTGTAGGGGCCCAACAGCCATAAGGGGTTAAGGAGAGGGTTTCTCACCGCGAGAGTGGTGTGGAAACCTGGTTTCTAGCCTCAAGGCCGTTTTGGGCCCAGACTACCTCCCAACTGCTGATTATCTGGTTGTTCCCATGCGCAGGGGGAGGGCATGGCCTTCTCCGCAGGTGCAAGAAAGTATGAGCTAATGAGAACCTTGTCCTGTGGGAACTTGTAAGTTTTTATCTCAAGGATACGCTTTGTAGCTTCTGAGGCACGGTGCTTAAAAGCTTTGTGCTCTTTCAATAAACTCGCCATGACCAGCTGAGTCTTGGACCTCTCTGTTAACATCCCTCACCCTGACTTACGAGCCCCCCTGCCGCAGCGGGCTGCGACATATACCCCCAAGTTCAGATCAATCAGTCCATTAGGGATCGCAGCCCCTACTGAATTCAGGAATGAAATGAGGACAAATAAATGAGTTCATGCCTATAAAACACTTACCATAATACCTAGCACACTCTAAGTATTCATTGAGTAAACACAGGTATCTGTGAATATTTGGGGGGTTGGCCATGGTTAAAGTACGTCTATAAGAAGTATGTAGGGAACTTCTGGTCAAGACAGAGGTGTAGAAAAACATGGCTTGCCTCTTCACACAACCACAGCAAAATTGCAACTATATTACAAAATAAACATCACCGAGAATTGTCAGAAAATTGAGCTGTATAGAAGTCTGACAACTGAGGAATTAAAGTCACATTCATCCAAGTGGGTGGGAGTGGGAGAGACTCATGAGAAGTGTGGAGATGTGGAGTGGCACAGAATGGGAGGTCCTGTACCCTCGTGTGGTAGATAAAAATTTGGGGGGATACTTCAGGAGTGAGTGATCCCAGGCCCAGACCAGGCCACCCAGCCCAGAGTTGTAGCACCAGGAAGGTAAGTCCCCATAACGTCTGGCTATAAAAACCAGTGGGGGGATAGCAAAAGAAACTGCAGGATTATCAAGGAACTCCTCTTAAAAGGCCCACATTGGATTTAGGATTCATGCAGACCCACCCCCTTGGGGATTCAGCACCAGGGTAACAGCTGGAAGGGTACAAATGGCATTCGGGGAGAAGGGGAGAAACTGAAGTGACTGGCAACAGGGCAAGTGCTGGGAGACAGCTTCCTCCTGGGCAGTCTCCAGAGTCCAGGCAGTGGCATCGTTCCTTCTCTGAGCCCTCCCCCATACAGAGCCACAAAGTGGTTGCCCCACCCTGGCGATTTCCTAAGGCTCTGCCCCACACAATTTACAGGTGTCTTTTCTACAATAGGCCTTGTTACTAACACAGGGAGTCAGAGCAGCTCTACCTAACACACAGAAACAAACACAGGGAGGCTGCCAAATTGAGCAGACAAAGACATACAGCCTGATTGAAAGAACAGAACAAAACTCCAGGAAAAGAACTAAATGAAATAGAGATAAACATCTATCAGATGCAGAGTTCAAAACACTGGTTGTCAGGATGCTCAAGGAAATCATTGGGTACTGCAACAGCATAAAAAAGACCCAGGCAGAAACGAAGGTTACATTAAGTAAAATGAAGAAAACTGTACGGGGAACCAACAGTTCCCTGGGGGTGAGGCCAAGAATCAAATCAATGATTTGGAACATACGGAAGCAAAAAGCATTCACTCAGAACATCAGGAAGAAAAAGAATTAGGAATTTAAAAAAAGGCTAGAATAAGGAGCCTTTGGGACATCTCCAAACATACCAACAGCTGAATCATAGGAGTGCCAAAAGGAGAAGAGGAAAACCAAAAGATTGAAAATTTATTTGAAAAAATAATGAAAGAAAACTTCCCTAATTTGGTGAAGAAAATAGCCACACAAATCTAGGAAGAACAGAGTCCCAAACAAGTTGGACCCAAAGAGGACCACACCAAGACACATCATCATTAAAATGCCAAAGGTTAAAGAAAAAGAATCTTAAAAGCAGCAAGAGAAAAGGAGACAGTTACCTACAGAGGAGTTCCCATCAGACTGTCAGCTGATTTCTCAAAAGAGACCTTACAGGCAAGAAGGGGCTGGAAAGAAATATTCCAAGTCATGAAAGGCAAGGACTCACAACTCGATTACTCAGCAAAGCTGTTGTTTAGAATGAAGGGCAGATAAAGTGCTTCCCAGACAAGGTAAAACTAAAAGAGTTCATCACCACCAAGCATTATTATTTGAAATGTTAAAGGGAACTGAGTAAAAAAAAGATCAAAACTATGAACATTAAAATAGCAACAAATTCACAACTATCAACAACTGAATCTAAAACTAAGCAAACAAGCAGAACAGGAACAGAATCACAGAAATGGAGATCATTTGGAGGGTTATCAGCTGGGAGTGGGTGGAAAACTGCAGGGATTAAGAAGTACAAATTGGTGGGTACAAAGTAGACAGGGGAATGCTAAGAACATTGTAGGACATGGTGTAGCCAAAGAACTTATATGCATGACCCATGGACATGAACTAAGGGAGGGGGGGATTGCTGGAGGGAATGGTACCAGGCAGAGGAGGGCAAAGGGGGTAAAACTGGGACAACAGTAATAGCATAATCGATAAAGTATATTTAAAAGTATATATATGGAAAGAAGTGTGTAGAGGGAAAAGCTGGATATGGAGGAAGAACATATAAGATTCGGAGTCAAAACACTGGGGTCTGACTCTTAGTTGCATTATTTAAAGCCCCTGAACCAAAGCTTCCTTGCTGGTAGATCGGGGAGTGTGATAATGCTGGCTTCCCGGGCATGTTATCAGTGAGCGAGCGCCTAAGGAAGGTACAAGGCTGAATTAATCAACTTCTTGGGTGCATGAGGAATGCTTCATTCCACCTCGTGGCTTTTGTTGCGTATCTCTCCTCAGTGATCCAATGACACCCTATGCTCATCTTTCTCCTAGCACTTGCCACGATGTCCTGTCCCGCCTGTTTTTATGTGTCTGTCCTAAAAGACTGAGCTCCTGTGGGCAGAATGGACATGATCTGCCTCTGCACCCTCAGGGCCGGGAGCAGCGTAGGCCCTCAATAAATGCCAAATGCACGAGCGAACAAGTGAATAGCCGCTATGCCACTTTGTGCCGTTTTATGCATGCCTGGCCCCCAATCTGCACAGGCGGTTTTTTTGTAATGACATGCATGCATTTATTCTTAGTCATGTGCTCCCCAGGGAATGAGATTCTGGTTTGCCCCGGCTCCGGGGTCGGGCCCTTTTGTTTTCAGAATGCAGCGCTGTTTTGGTGGAACCTGCATAGGAGTGGTGAAGGAGACGGAGACACACTCCATGCCGGCTGTCCCGTCCTGGTGGGAGATAAGTGGGGTAAGGCCTGCCTTTCTGGGTGTGAGAATGGCGTGAGCGGTTCAGAGTGAAGTGAAATAGGGGTGGATGGAAAATAGCATAGCCCTGTCATTCCAAAAGCTTCATCACAGTGCCACGTTACCTGGAGACGGTCAGGTTCTGGGGTAGTTGTCCCCAACAAATTGAGAGCCGGTCACAGAGCAGGTGTGAGTAGAAGTTCACTGACCCGACCAGGCTGGACTGATTCTGGAGTGCAGCTGCGGAGGCCTGTGGTGCTGGGCCCAGTCCTGTATCCGGCAGAGAGAACCCTCAGGCTCCCCGTGAGGAGAGGGTCAAACGAGGAAGAGATAAGTAAGTAGGAAATGTGTTTATGGTATATGTGTGTCCAAGAGCACTTCTCTCTGAACACGGAAAAAGTAGAAGAGGGACTCGTGCTGAGATGGGCGTGGCCAGGAAAGGCTGCCCCTGGGCCGTGCTTACTCTGGAGTGGCAACGTGGGGGGCGGGGGGCAGGCTTACAGGAGCTCCATGAATGAAAGATGAGTGACCTTAGGACCCATGGGCTTGAAAATTAGTCTATAGTAGACAGGACCTGTCAGGGACTTTTTCCAGGGGACAGTGTCCTCTTTGCTATTTATCTCTGCTAGAAGAAACATCTTGCAGTCCACAGCAGGGCTGCGAGTAGGGTCAGGCAAGTGAGTTGAACATAAGGAGGCCCTGCGGTGAGCACTGCCACTGTCCGCGCCGCCGAGCCTGCTCTTGTCCCCCGCCCCCTCCTCCCACAGTGGCCAACAAGTGGATCCACGAGTACGGACAGGAGTTCCGCAGACCCTGCAGCTCAAGCCCTGAAGACTAGCGTGTTGGCCGAGAGAAGCTGCTGCAGTCCTTGGCTTTCCAGAGAAGCCAGAAGCCGGAGCCAGGAGGGATGAAAGGAGAGCGCCCTCCGGAGGAGGGCCTTGTCAGTGCCACGTGTTCCTTGCGGATGGGAGGCAGGGAAGCGGTCTCTGCGAGGGACACCTAAGAGCTCACTGAGAAACCGTTCACGTTGCTTCTCCTCTGGGTGTCACAGTGGACTGGACAATTCAAAGGACAGGGCAAGAAGGCTGGAGAGAGAAGTTTCTGGATATCAGATACTCTCGGTGGGGAACAGGACACATCAACAGTCCCTGGGGTTTGGTCGGCGGGGCTTTTCTCATTTTGAACCTTGACTCCAGGGGCCCAGACGTGCAATGAGGACGCACGCCTGCAGGAGGGGCTGGCGCGGCTCCCAGGCCTTCCACCCTTCCGCACACCGACTTCTGCGGAAGACTGAACAGCCAGTGTCTCTGTCTCAGGAGTGTACTTTAGATACTCTTTTTAAGCAGAAACAATTATTTCTTTTTCTCTGGATGATATTTTAATACAGCCATTAAAAATGTTTACAGACCATTTTCACACAGAGCATATTCTTACAGTATAACATTGAGTAAAAAAAAGCAGAGTGTAAAATTTTATTTATGCCATCATCTCAACTTGGTTCACCTCCTACCACTCCCCTCTCACTCCACTCCACACACATGACGTTCCTTCAGTTCCTCCAAACCACCGTGCTCCTCGCCCTCAGCATCACCCCCCCTTTTCAGGCCTTGGTATTTGCTGCTTCCTCAACTCCTGCCAGGCCAACTTCTTGTCATCCTTTCACTCTTGGCTCAGCGTCACACAGGCCTTGCCTGATCACCCAGCCGTCCAGCCATTTCCTTTCACATTAACTGATTTCATTCTTTTTTAATTTTAATTTTTTTTAAAGTTGTTTGCCTGGGTTTTTACAAAAGTTTATGTTAATAATTGACTTGTATGTTTCTGTCTTTAAAAGACATATTTTGATTTCATTTTCTTTGTAACTCGTTTCTGGAGTTGAAATGACTTTCTTCATTTGTTTAGTTGTGGCGGCCTCCCCTGCAGGATGAGTGCTGTAAGACCCCCTTATATCTTGCAAATGCCTCCATTATAGCTGCCATCTCCCTGAATCTCCGCATCTGCTTATTTACCTGGCTGTTCACGTTGGTCTCTGCGCTCCTTATTCTTCTTGGTTTCCCCAGAGGAAGGTCTGGTTTGAATGAAGTAGGCATTCAGCACAAAGTGCCGGATAATTGAGTAAGAAGGCAAGCGTTGAGTTGTGCTTTGGGGGACAGGTAGAATTTTTACAGGCAGAGTCTTCACAAGGAGAAGTACTTCCCCTCAAAAGGACTAGCAGGGCGAATCGAAGGCTGCGCTGACCAATGACTGTAATATTTGAGCACTTGTGCAAAGAGAACATGCCAGGCAACTTGGCTCAGGTTTCTCAGCAGGGGCAGGGGGGTGTGTCTTGCTCACAAAGAAGCCTCACAGCTAAATGACTAGGCGGTTAGACAGTGTGCCGCCCCTGCCCCCAGCCTGCACCACACATGTCTGCGCTTCTGCTTCCCAGAGCTCTGTGGCCCCCAACAAAAGGGTTCCGTTGTGCTGACATGCAGCTTCCCGCAGAGCCTCGACAAGCGCCTGGTCACATCCGTATTTCTTCCAAGTATGCCTGGATTCTGGAAATGGCCTTACTAAGTTATTCTCATATAGGGGAGGAAAATAATTTTCCCTCTACCATTGTGTGTTCTTAGCTGAGACCTCTGTAATTTAAGACAGAGTCACAAGAGAAAAACAGAAGTTTATTAGCATGTATGTATCTTATATACATGGGGGACACTCAGAGACAAATGAGTAACTCCCTGAGGTGCTGAGAATTCAGGCTTAAATAGGGCAAGGGGAGGGAGGACGGAGGCCTCCTCAGGAACGATGAATGGGCCATTAGAAGACTGGACGGGAGGGGAGGTCTGGTCGTGTCCGAGAGTTTGTCTGCGTGTGGGGTGCACTTCCAGTCCCCTCTCCGGTGATGAGTCAGTCTTCCTGGTTGATGAAACTCCCAGTTCCGTTTGGAGGAGCTCTCTTTAAGCAGGTGCAGAGAGTTGAGAAAGCTTCCTCCTGTATTTGCTGTTTTTCAAGGGCCTACAGCTCTAAATGATCAAATGCCAGAGCAGCGTACAATACGGCACGCTGTGCTACCTACAGTCATGCTGACGCCCTGCCTCCAGCTGCAGCGGCAGGGGCCTGAGACAGAAAGCTGTTACGCAACCCCGCTCCCTTTCTGTACAGCTGCGGGGCTCAGACCTCGGCCTTCTCAGGGCTGCAGGCTGGGTCCCAGCCAAAAACAGCAATGGTGAACCTGGTGAGTTTCCCACGTGACAGGCACCTTTCTAAGGGCTCATGTGAGTTCATGAAACTCTGAGGGCTCGGTGAGTTAATGCTCATCCCAATCCTACGAGGTTCATTGGTTACTATCCCTGTTTTACGGGAAGAAGGCAGTTAGAGTTAGGCAACTAGCCGTGACCCCACCCTCTGGCTCCAGACCTGGTGCTTTGAACCTCTGCTTTCACCTTGTCTAAGAGGTGCAACCATCAGACATCTCGACCAGGTGACTGAGACCCCAACACTGGGTGTGAAGGAAGCAACAACTGCTTGCTGAGCATCTCCCAGGGGCAGGCCCCGGCCCCAGGTATGCTGTGGGGAGTGAGGTGCAGGATGCAGTCAAATAGCAGGGAGACAAGACGAATTCCTCCAGAGTTAAATGTCGGTTAAGCACAGTATGAAATGCTGCAGGCAGTGAGATGGATTATTGAATGCTGCAATCAAGCGCTGAAGGGCTCATTGTGGCTCGAAGTAGCTGCGGTAGCCTCATTATTTATTCAAATCACATTACCAAGGTGTGAACTCAGAGCCAGGCCTTTGGGGACACCAGGAATGGAGAGGAGAATTCTGTGCTGACCCTGCCCAGACCCTCAGATCCTCATAGGACAACGCAGCCCCAGGTGGAGACAGGAGCAGTGCACTGACAGGCCCCCACCCGCCCAGAGTCTTCACGGTGACGAAGGACTGACCAAGTCTTGATGGTGGGGGGAGGAGTGGCCTGGGGAGGGTTTGCAGAGGCGCAGAAAGAGGAGCAGGGCCAGGAGGAATGAGGCTCCACAGAACTTTTGGCCAGTATGTCAGCTTTAAAAACACGTTAGCACTCCTTCTCTTGAACCTCACCCACCCAGGGAAGAAAGGTGAGCAGGCCCTGCAGAAAGCAAGGTCTGGGATGGGTAGTGGCATGCCTGGGGTGACCCGGGAGAGCGTGGCCTGAGGCCTGGCCTTCTGTCTCCCTCACCAGTGAGTGCTCTTTCCCCCGATGGCTTTCAAAGCTATGGCCCTCCACGGCACCACAGCTGGCGAGTAGAAAGACCTTATTCTTTTATATTTGCATGTGCTTCTATGTCCTCTGAGACTCTGACTGGTCCTGTTAGAAAGCAGTGTGGCTGTGGGCTGCCCACCAACAGCACTTTGTGGGTAGGTAGCTAATTATAAATAGGACTGACCGCACACACTTTATTTACAATGTTGTCTTTCTTCCTTGCTCTGTTCTTCAACCATTTTTCTAACAGTTTTGTCCAACCCGGGTTCCCGGCAGTGCATTAAATGTCTCTTGCTGGCTTCGCTCCAGGGAGTAATTACTATCATCATTATCCTTAGTGACCACACATTGACCATTTACGAGATAGAGCCCAAGCCCTGTGCTCAGAACTTAGGTGTGTTTGTTTCCGTCAATCCTCACAATGAGACAGGCACCGTTATCCCCACTTTATAGATGAGGGAAAGTGAGGCAGGGAACGTGTAACTTGCCCGAGGTCACACAGCTATATGACAGAGGCAAGATTCAAATCCAGGTCTGTCTATCCCCAAACATCTTGACTAGCCCTCTGTTGTTAGCATTACAAGTTGTTTCGCTGTGGTGGTTTTGCTCCCATTGGCAATATCTTTTGATGCCATTTAAAAAAATATTTTATTTACTTTTTTAGAGAGTGGGGAAGGGAGGGAAACATTGATGTGTGGTTGCCTCTAGTGTGCCCCCCCTACTGGGGACCAGGCCGGCAACCCAGGCCTGTGCCCTGACTGGGAATCGCACAGGCGACCCTTCCGTTTGCAGGCTGGTGCTCAATCCACTGAGCCACACCCAGGGCAAGTGCCAAAAATTTTTTAGAGGACTCTCCAACATTTCCCCAGGCTTTGGAAAGGTCTATCCTTTGCGCCTCTAATGCCTAATGGCCAAGAACCCTGTCTGATGCAGGTGTTTGTTGAATATATGTATGAATTGCCTCAATTCCGAGATGCATTGTACTATGACCATCTGTTGTGTGATGAGCCCCATGCTACGTATTCCACGAGAATCCAAGAAAATGAGGATGACTGCTCACTGGCCTTAAGGCAAAATTAGCACTTGCCCAAACAGAAGAATAGACAATTAGATATAATCAAGTAGAAAACTGTGAGGTGTTCACCCTAAGGACCATGGGAGCTGGGAGAAAGGGGAGAACCCTACGGTTAGAGTGGACGGGGGCTTCCATGGTGGGGCCCCAGGAACAGAATGGAGCGAGAATGCATGCCTGTGGAGGGCAGGGAGCAACTGTCGCCTCACTTGTCCCCTTTCACACGCAGGGGGCAGGGAGGACAGTCTGGGAGGAGAAAGTGAGAGGCTGCTCATTCTGGAGGCCCTTGTCCAGCAATGCCAAAGGCAGCCAGCACAGACTGCCCTTTCAGGAACCACTCAAAGAATTCCCTGTTTCGGGGGGTCAGCTGCTCAAGCTGGGAGAATCCACAGGCGGGGGTGGGGGTGGGGACGAGAGGAACATTTGCCCGCAGTGCTGTACACTGGCAAAACTGCGAAATCGGCCACGGGTTAGGGGACGAGACAAACATCGGCACCTACTCTGTGCCAGCTGTTTCAGCTCCCTTAATCCACAACATTATCATCCCTCTTGGCTGATAATTCACAACATTATCATCCCTCTTGGCAAGGGAGGGAAAGGAGGGTCCACTAGAACACTTCCCTGAGTGCACACAGCCAGAAGCAGAGCTGGGATGAGGAGCCAGAGGTCTTCCCGGTCAGCTGCTTCTGACCCCTTTCTCTGTAGACTTACCTCTCTCTCACCGTAGACGCCCCACAGCTTCCTCCCCCTTAGGAAGTAGAGCCCATCGTCTCTTTCCCATCTTCCTCTCTGCCCCATCCTTCTTTGATTCCCTTTCTTGGCCACATGACCCTTCCCATCAAATGCCTGATAGGCCTGTCCCCACTCAGGTCTGAGTGCCAGAGGCTCCCTCTATTCCTGCCAGGGACACACTGGCATTTGAAATGGGTGACCCCTGAGATCAAAGGTTATCTAAGAGGAGTGAGGTGGCAAGGGTCTAAGGGCATGACTCAGGTGGATTCCCACAGATAACTACCTTCTCTGTCCTCTTTGAAGTTCATCACATTTTCAGGCCTGGCTGGTGTGGCTCAGTGGATTGAGCACCGGACTGCGAAGCAAAGGGTCTCCAATTTGATTCCCAGCAGGGCACATGCCTGGTTGTGGGCCAGGTCCCTGGTGGGGGCATGTGAGAGGCAACCACACATTGATGCTTCTCTCCCTCTCTTTCTCCTTTTCTTCCCCTCTCTCTAAAAATAAATAAATAAAATCTTAAAAAATAAAGCTCATCACATTTTCAAAGGAAACATAACTAAAATAAGGACCATGATGCCTCCTGTTCGTCTGCTTATCACCTGATGGAGCCAGAGGGCAGCAGCCGTTTTCCCTGGACCAGGAAGGTAAAGTGCCTTGTCCACAGTTACAATGTCAGTATCAAAGCCAAGACCAGAGGCGAGGTTTCCTGGCTCAGAGGCCCACTCCAAAGTTCCATAGGTGCTTCTGGGGTGAGGAGTGCAATGGGCGAATGATGGTACCAACGGTTGATGCTGTTTTCACGGGCACGAATTTTATGTGTGGCCTGTCACTCGTTCATGCAACTACGCTGTGCTGCTGCTGCCTCTGTGCCAGGCCCTTTGCTGGGGCTGGCGATGCTGGGGTGACGCTGAGTCTCTGTCCTTGAAGAACTCCCAGAGAAGAAAGCCCGCCTGACAACGGCACTTGTGGAAAGCGGACATGCCCCATGTTACACGAGTCCGGAAGGGACATCACTACATCTCTGGTATGACGAGCGCCTGTGATGCCAGATCTGGGCCCTGAAGGGTAAGGAGTGTGTGTGTGCGCATGCTGTGGAGACGAGGGCACGTGTCTCCCTGACTCACAAGTGTACAGTGAGTCCTTAGTGTAACGTTTCTCAGACTACAACAATCCAGACCCTTTTCTTTTGATGAACTTGAAAATGTCTTTAGCCTTGGAAACTCAGATCTATCATCCCAGGAGAGGTTTTGTTTATGTTCTGTAATCTGTTTCAGAAAAAAGTTTTTTTTTCCTTTACCAAATAAAAAGTTATATATTAAATACTCTTTTAAAAATTACATATGGTCCCCGAGGGAGCACCACGAGCCTAAACTCCCCCAGTGCTCTCCAGGTCCTAGGACTCTGGAATCCCTGTGTCCGACTCCACTGCAACAAAAAAGGAAACTGGAGTTGTCAGGTGCTCACGCTGGAGGCGCCGGGCTGTCTATCCTGCTGCCTCTGCTCCGTCAGTTCTTTCCAGGGGAGCTGCTGAGCCTCAGGAGCCCCCTGGTGCACCGGGTTAGAGAGCGCTTAGGGCTGTGGACATGGGGGCCGGCAGGGCAAGCCTCCAGCACCGGGAGAGCCAGTGTAAGCTCACCTGCCTGACTCCGAAGCCCTGGGGCCGGCGCGGGGGCCTCTGCCCAGGGTCACCCTACTCACTGTCTCCCTCTACATCTGGCTGTCTTGGGATGCAAAAATTAGAGAAACACAATGAGGTACCACTCTGCACTTACTAGGATGGTTATAATTTTTTTTAATGAAAATTGTAAGTGTTGGAAAGGTGTGGAGAAAGTGGAAGTCTTGTGCATTGCTGATGGGAATGTAAAATGGTGCAGCCGCTGTAGAAAATGGTTTTGGTGGTTCCCCAAAAAGTTAAACATGGAATTACCACACAACTAGTAATACCTCTCCTAGGCACACATCCAAAAGAATTAAGAGCAGAGACTCAAAACAAGTACTTGTACACCCATGTTCATAGCAGCATTATTCACAATAGCCAAATGGTGGAAACAACCCAAATGTGTATCAACAGATGAATGGACGAATGGGCGGCACATACACGCACGGAATACTGCTCAGCCGCAAAGATGAACGGAATCCTGACACATGCTACGACGCGGCTGGACTTCGAAAACATTATGCCAAGTAAAATAAGCCAGACACAGACGAACAAATATTCTATCATTCTACTTATATGAGCTACCTGCATAGGCAAATCCAGAGACAGAAAACAAAACGGAGGTTCCCAGGGTCTGGGAAGAGGGACAAAGGGAGAAGTTCTTGTTTTATTTTTTTAATTATTTATTTTTAGAGAGGGGAAGGAGGGAGAAAGGGAGAGAAGCAATGATGTGAGAGAGAAACATCGGTTGCCTCTCATACGCACCCCAACTGGGGACCAAACCCACCCACCACCCAGGCACACGCCCTGACCAGGAGTTGAGCCGGTGACCCTTTGCTTTGTGGGCTATGCCCGGGCAACTGAGCCGCATGGGTCAGGGGGGACATCACTGTTTAGCAGTACAGTTTAGACTGAGGATGAGGAAAACCTTCAAGACTGTGATGAAGGGTGCACAGCATTGTGAATGTAATTAATGCCACTGAACTGTACACTTACAATGACTAAAATGATAAATACTACATCATGCCCATTTTGCCACAATTGGAAAAAAGCTTTTAATAAACTTGACAAGGACATTCCTAGGCCAGGGGAGGGTCGGCACTCAGGCACAAATGTACACAAGTTCAACCAACTCTCTGCTGCTCGAGAACCGCCCCACTTGGTGGTGCTGGGGAGGAGAACCCAACGGACCTTGGATCTAACCGTTTAGCCTTGGTTTCCCCTCCTTTTGGAATTCCTAGTTATCTCCTCCTCGTCTCGGCACCACGGCATTTTCTGCTTTCCACCTTGACCACTGCAGGGAGCACACCTTTACTACGTACACTGATGTCTCCCTGGACTCTCACAGCACCTTGCGGCTTAAGGACCATCAACCCCTTTTTGGACGAGGAACCCGAGTCCTGAAAGAAGTGCTGTACCAACGGTCACCCAGCTAGTAAGTGGCTGAGTGCCGTCACGGCCAGTGAGTACCTGTCACAAGGTCCTGGTCTGCTCGCCTGCCTCACCCCCGTCACTTTCCTGGTGTTGTTCGGGAGTGACGAGGCAGGCCCTGGTCTGAGAGTTCTGTGGCTTGAGTCCAAGGACAGACCGTGCTACTCTGTGACCTTGGGCAAATCACTTCCCCCGTCAGAGCTTTCGCTTTCTCATCTATAGGATGGCACTCCCCATCAGCCTGCCCCACCCACTCCACAGAGGAGTTGTGAGATCTCCAAGGATGAACATGTGCTTTATAAATGGTACATGCAGTATTGTGTCAATTAGTCTAAGCTTAAATTGGATTAGTCATCAGTATATGGCATCATCACTGATCATCGGGAAAAAGAAACGGTCTCCCCCATCACACAGTTCTCAGCTAACTTCCCTCCATCCACCTGTAAGAGGCCAGCCACTGGCTGGTCTCAGGTTCCAAGGTTTTGCCTGGCTACAGGCTAGGGTTTTCTAGCAAACTGCTGGGAGAGAAAGCCAGCTCTAGGAATAAGGGAGCCTCTTGAGTTTACATAACTTTCTGAGCCCTGGAACCAGAGTGAGAATGTGTTGATTCTGGCTGCTGATGGGGCAGCCAGCTGGGGCGGGAGAAGAGTTGGCTCGAAGCTTACAAATAACACACTGTTCTTGCAGGGAAGAGTGTGGCTGCTCTTTGCTTTCTCTACTCCTGTTGTAGGCTCTCTCCTTGCTTTTCCCCTGTTAATGTCTTGACTTATTAACTCCCTAGTTCCGATGACAGGCCTTTAAATCCAACTTAAGCATTCTTGCACCTCACTGTCCAAATCCGTTAGTCTGTCTTGTTCATTCCGCCTCCAAAATCTTGAGCCCTTCGCCTCCTCTCCCCCTTGCAGCCACCGTCCTAGGCAAGTGTACCATTGCCTTTTACACGGACTACATGTAACTGCCTCTTTGCTGCACTCCCTGCCTGGAGCCTGGTGCAGATCCATCCATCTGCACAGTCACTTCAAACTCCCCATTCTTCCCACTCAAGGCCTGTAAGTCCTGCCTCCTGCTGCCTGCCTCTCACATCACAGCGACTCCAGCCACACTAATCACATTAACCTACCAGTCCTCAGACTGACTTTCAAGTCTTCTAGGCTTGAGTATGCTGTCCCCTCTCCCTGCGATGTATTATTCCTTTTCCTTGTCTACCTGCACCTTGTGACGATGCTTCAAAGCTCAATTCAAATGCTACCTCTTTTGTGAAAACTTGCCTGCCCTGTTTCCAAAGCTTGGATTGTCCCCTTCCTCTTTGCACAATGTGGTCACTGTTTCTGTAATAGTCTCTCTAGACTATGAGCTAATTTAAAGGGCCTCGTTATGGATCTGTCTGTCTCCAAAATCCACTGGAAGCTTGGCAAGAGGATGACGACCAGGGAAATAGGTTCTCCGGTTTACCTAATCAGCAAACGCTCGTAACAGCGGGTTTAGAAGAGGACACCACCAAGAAGTTACGCGAGCTCCCCTCACGCCTTTGTCTGAGTCCTCTCAATTTCAAGATTCTGCCCCCACCATTGGATCTGTGTCTACCTCAAAATTTGCCCACTTTCTTTTTTCAGGAAGTTCTCCTTGGGCATTCCTCTGTGTGTGTGTGTGTGTGTGTGTGTGTGTGTGTGTGTGTGTGTGTGTGAGAGAGAGACAGACAGACAGACAGACAGACAGACATCCAAATATGCTTCTTCTGGCTCTCTAACAACCAACCCTTCACTTAAAAGGTGCAAGGGGTCTCCTTTATCCCCTAAGTTCACAGTGCTGACCTGCAGGCTCGAGGACGTTGCTATAGCCAGCAAGTAGGTGCTGGCTACTGTAGGTGCTCATTAAATATATGTTGCGTGTACATACAAATGGTCCCTTCTCTGCTGGGGTATAGTGAAACATTCAGTAGACAAAGATGCTGCCACCTCCCAGCATAAGGACACAAAGGATAAAGGAAACATACACGACTAGCACAATACCTGACACAAAGCTTGATGAACATTTCATTCATTCTCAGTCACCATCCATCACACCTGAAGAAGTCTTATTTCCCTGGTCATCACCCTCTTGCTTTTTTAAGTCCAGTATCTGAACCAAAATGACCTCTGCCCATGTATTCATGTATTTGTCCAAGAGGCAGTATGAAGAGGGAACAACTAGGTTTGAATTCGGATACTGTCACTGCTGAGCTGTATGAATTTGGACCTGCCTACCTGTAAAAGCAGCACAACATCACTTACCTCATAGGGTTGCTGTATTAAATGAGGTGTGTGTAAAGCAAACTAGACGATGATCAAAATCTGATGTCTATTTTGACTTGCCTGGTGAAGGAAAGTGGCTGGTTCCCTGAAAACCATGCATGTGACCATGCTGCCCCCCTGTGGACAGAGGGAACACAGCCCCAAAGAGGGACACCTCCCCACTCAAAGGGATTGGTGGGAGAATGAGATCACACACAAGCACTTTTCTTCTATGCTAGGGAGCTCAGGCTAAATATTTACCCTGAAATATTTAGTGAACACCTAAACCAGAATGTCTCAGAATTAATGTACTTGTTAAATACAGACCAAGTCTCACACAATAGGTGTGGGGTGGGCACAAAATCTTTAACAAGCTTCCAGATGATGCTGATGCTTCTAGACCATTTTGAGTGATAGAGGTCTTAAGTATGACACGGGAGTGGCATGACAGGAACTATTCACTCAGTGCCTCCCCTGTGGCAGTTTCTGAGAGAGCCAGTTAACCTGTATGAACTTATGCAGTCCTCAGGACACAGTGGGCAGGTGCTATCGACCTCCACTCTTCAGATGAGGGAACTACAATGCACAATGCAGTTAGCTCACTCAAACTGTAATGGCTGGGCCTTGGGTTCTAACTGAGGCAGCATGGCCCCAAAGCCTGGTAGGAGGGGACTCCAACTGTTTGTAGAGGATGACCAAGAGAGGGGCTGTGGCAGGGAGTCAGCAAGGGTACTGAAGTGATCTGAGAGATGAGGCCTCAGCTAGGGCAGGAGCTGTGGGTCTACCACAGGTCTGGGGGTGGACTGGGCATGCGTGTGAGAGAGCGCTGTCTGGCGAGTTCTGGCTGTCTGGTTTGGACAACTGGACAGATGGTGCTACCTACCAATTACTGAGCTAAGAAACATGGGAGGAAGAACAAGTTAGTTTTAGGGGGAAGATGACTTCAGTTTTAGAAAAATGGTCAACATGATTGGCTTTTGGTCATTTGGAAGAGATAGGAGGAGGTGGATGGACCTAAGTGTCTATAGCTCAGGAGATGATCTGGGTTATGGACAAAGTTTGGGTGCTGGCAGATATGAAGCCACAAGTGGCTGAGGCCATGTGAAGAGTGCACAGACTATCCTGTTCTGAGCCCAAGTTGACACAGCAAATAATTTGAAGAGCTAGCACTGGAACCCAGGTTTCCCTGGCTGCTGCACAGGCTGGCCCTGTCCATCCCAGTGAGCATTCTAGATCTGGGGAACAGGCAGAGCACATAATGCTGATGGGCTGCAGGAAAGGGCTTTCTGGAGCTCTGTGGCAACTAAATCCAATGAGCTATCCCCCTGCCCCCAGATCACCAGAAATAAGGACAACTTCATAGGAAAGACTAGATAAGTAAAGGTTGGGAGATATTTATTTTCTTTAACAAGGTCATAAATAACAAAGAAACAAAGTAGGTCCCAGATTCCGGACCGTGCAGCAGGACAGGAATAGGAAGTTGTTGGGTGGAAAGGTGGAGGGGCTACGCATCAGCTAAGACAGACACGGAAGAGATGGGCTGCAGGAGACTGCCCCTCCCTGCTCTTGGAAATGGCGTGGCTGGGCAGCAGGGGGAGCCGCAGTGCTGTGACGAGGCAGCTGGAAGAGGGCAAAGAGTGGGGATGCTGGGCTGTACTGTTGCTATGAAGAGTGACATGGAAACCACAAATGCCGAAGACAAGCTGTGTGGGTCTGGAAGAGGTAAGCGGGCACTCTGCACACCTCCAGGGACCAATTATGAAAACGGTTAAATTTGACTCTTAAAAACTGCACAGGCTTTAGCCTGTGGCTTTGTGCATGGGCTGTACTTTACCTGGGTTGCTCTGTGACAGGTGAGGGCTCGAGAGGCCCCTGGAGCAACCTGGCCTCAGCCCAGGGCAGGTGCCCAGACATGTGGGAGTGGGACGGTGGGCTCTCCCCAGGTGGGAGGCCATGTGCTTGAACTGACTGGACCTGATTTTCAGGCTGGTTTCTTGTGATGCTACCCATCACCCCTCCTTGTACCTAAGAATTGGATCCTGGACTCCATGGGTCTTCCAAGTCTGGAAGAATAAGACTGGGATAAAAAGGTACCTGACTGGTATTTTATTTGAAAGGGAAAAATAAGGACAACCCTGTACATGGCCCATCCCTTGAGGTAGGGCAGGACCATGCCAAGAACAATCTCAAGGAATGGAGGTCCCTGAGCCTGAGGAGACATTTGGACCCAGGTGCATTGCCTAATGCCAGGAATAGGGGGCCCAGCGTGGCAGTTTGGATGGAGGCTTTACCCTAGGTAAGGCAGGACGAACAGGCGGACCCCTGAACAGGGAAGGGATAGGATCTGAGGAGCCTTGGACTAGGGAGGCTGATGGTGGTCGAAGGCCCTGGAAAACAATGCTTTTGGCAGAAATACACTAAAGGTTTATACATCTGGGATGCCCGTCTATAGGGAGCCGGTGTCACATGGTCGGGCAGAATGGTGAAGAAGAGACAGCGGCATCACAGTGGCCTCTGGTGCGATGTATTTACAACAGAGCTCAATGTTGAGAAAGGGGCGAACGGCAGGTCACTAACAGCCAGGAAACACACTGTGAAGAATGGGAAGAGAAGGAAAAACAAATGTACCCTGCCTCCTCCAGCAAGCCTTTCCTAATGACTACCAAGACCCTTGCAGATCTATCCCACCTCCCCCAGCCCCAGCCAGGGCTATGCACAGGGTCTGCTCCTAGTGCCCTGCTGTTTTGACCAAAGCTCCAAATAGTCCGGGGCCCCAAACACTGCTTATTAAGAGAAAATAAGCCTTTACACTTGACTCCTGGGATCCACCAACAGTCAGCTGCCTGAGGGGTGGCTCGCTATGACAGGCTGCTGTCATTTCCAACGCCTACCCTGCCCTGTCACTCTCACCTCTTGGGCCCAGTTCTCTAATGCAGAAGCCATTTCTTTTTAACATTTCTTCTTCAAACTTCCTAAGGGTGGGGAACAGGGACCTTCACCAGAACCAGATAAGAGACTTTCCCGCTTGCAGGCCTGACTCTGCATCAGGCTGTGGGCTCTCTAAGGCTCGGGAGCCTTCTGTAGCACCGGAAGACTAAGAGCTACCTGAAGTGGGGCCAAGACCACATGGTTTGGGTCACCATGCTTCTCTGCCTCTTCCTTCTCAACAAGGAACCCAACTGTTTCTCCCTGATCAGCTGCAGAGCATCTTAAGATGAAAGGCACCCTTTTTCCCTCCAGACCAGTGATTCTCACCTGGGAGTAATTTGCCTTCCCTGAGATTTTGTACATCTGGAGACATTTTTGCTTGTCACAGCCATCAGTGTGTGGGGTGCTACCGGCTTTTAGTACACAGAGCCCAAGGATGCTGTCAAACATCCTGCAATGCACAGGATAGCCCCCAATACCAAGGATTATCAGTCCCAAACATGAGTAGTGCTGAGGCTGGAAACCCGGCTCTGGATCTCTACACACCCTCCGTGACCTGCCCCGCCTTCCTCAGGAGCAGGGCAGGAGAAGGCACACAGAACTTCTCCAAAGCCGAGGAAAGCACTGATCCCCATCCCAGCCTCCTCAGAAAAGGGCCACACCGTGGCCTTCAATAAGAAGTGCACATCGTGGTGGGGGGTGAGGGACAAGGCACAATTAAACCTCAGCTAGCAACAACCCACTGGCCCGGAGAACGCAAACACAACGAAGGCACTGCAGAAACACACATGTTGGGGCTCTGTGTGAGGAGGAAGAAAGGCATGGTGACCCAACCAGACAGAGTCAAGGAAGAGATTTACAACAAATATCTTTCTGTTGGAGTTGGCCAGCACTACCGGGCTCCTTAAGCCTTTGCACTTCCTTACCACTGGAATCCACCGATGGGCTCCGCAAACCTGTGCCGGATCAGGAAAGTGGCAACAGCTTCAGCTACCTAAAAAACAGAGAGATGTTCCAAGCCATATGGAGGTTAGCAATGGGCCTAATTCTTGGAGGTCCTGTGGGCTTCTGTTGGAAGGTTAGACTCTATAGTGAACTCATGGGTCCTACAGCTCTGGAGAGCTCGAGATCAAAAGAACCCAGGTCCTGTTGCCGCTAGAGATTCCTCCCTATCCCTGCCAGGAATGGGTCCAGAGAAGTCAAAAGAAATGATGTGAAGGCTTATTTATCCCCTTAAGAGGTTCAGAGTACCTTTTTCCTGTAGAAGGAGTGCATCTTATTAATTCCTAACTGCTAATATAATTTAGGGAGCGGTTTCTATGCCAGTTATTCCTTTTTCTAACCAGCTTTTGGGGATAATGGAAAAACAGAGCTTAAGATCTTAACCTCAGGGCCCCAGGGTGAAACAGCAGGGTGTAGTACTTCCTTGGCCCATACACAGAAAGACAAGACCAGAGCCAGCTGCCAGGGAGGGGTGTGGGGAGCTGGTGGAGCTGCGTCTGTGTGGGCCCCACGACGATAGCTGCAGGCAGCACAGATTGA
This sequence comes from Carollia perspicillata, assembly GCA_004027735.1. Taxonomy (NCBI): domain Eukaryota; kingdom Metazoa; phylum Chordata; class Mammalia; order Chiroptera; family Phyllostomidae; genus Carollia; species Carollia perspicillata. The sequence goes on along the minus strand of PVKM010004120.1, from coordinate 30,629 downwards.
CTCAAAGGCATGTTCTATTTTCTGCGAATCCCAAGGCTGCACTCACAGAAGTCCTCACAACTCTCACAGTCACCAAGCACTGGGCTCACCTTATCCGGAGCATCCTCATGGACTGCGTGGCCACACTGAGGTAGCACCTGCATCTGGAACTTCCCTGGAAAGGAAACAAACCCAGGCAACCTCAGGGACTAAAACAGCTCTCTACCTCTGCAGCCTCACAGGATGCTCTAGAAGCCCAGGATCTCTCCCTCCCTCTATCCCCCAATACTAGACCCAGTTACCAAGCTTTTGAGGAGGATGGTCATACTTGTATCTTGGACAAATCATTTTCCCTTCACTGTTTACTTCTGCAACTACTTAATGTGCATTTACTTGAGGCCAGACATATAGGAAGAAACAGTTCCTGCTTTCAGGGGACTTGCTGCAGTCTGGAGGGGGAATGCAACACAAGAACTAATATTTTAACGCAACATGTAGTTCCTGTGATTAAACTGCACACATGGGACTAGAAGAATATAAGAAAGGGGGCTTCACAATCAAGAATGGGTATCTGGAATCAAGGAGAACGCTCACATACTAACACTGTGTCCAGTACACATGAAATAATGTGATCACGGGCGATCCTCACAATTATTCCATAAGGCGGGCAGATCCAAACCCTCCCCTCTCATGTTGCAGAAGAGGAACCTTAATTTTGGAGAATCTAAATTGTTTACCCAAACTGCACCATAAATGAGTGCCGGGTTTCCAGGATTCTATAACTAACTCGGCTGGTTTAAACACAATGCTGGGAAGGCTGAGGTTAGGAATCTATGCCCACTTAGCCATTTCCCTTTGCTTCATGGACGGTCCCTCATTCCAGCCATTCAGTCTCTATACTTATACGATACTTGGAAAGAGAAGGTGGTCTTGGCATAATCCTTACTGGAGAAACAGTGAGGAATCACGACCGCTTCCTGAACAGAGTGAAGTTACCATCTGTCTCTTACTTCTCCCACATTTTCTCATTTAAACCTTACACAGACGTATTGAGAGGTATCATTATCTCCATTTTATAGGTGAAAAAACTCTGCATTAAGAAAGAGGGCAATTCACTCAGGCCACAGAAGCAGTAACAGGGATTCCAAGCCAGAACTGTCTAATTCCGGGGCTGGTGGTCCACCCTGCTTCCATATGCTGGGCCAGTCCAGATCAACTGCTTTCAGATGACAGCAGGCAGGGGCCGTGTTTGATTCTTCTGTCTGCCCAGCATCAAGCACAGGCCTTGCCCAGAAAGAGTGCTTAAAAAGGCTTTCTTTAATTGAATTCAAGCAAAGGTGTCTAAGCTCAGAATTACTAACATCAGTGCCATAAAAATCACACAGTCTCAGTCCACGGTCCTTCTCCAGGCTTCAAGGCACTATGTATTTGGAGGAAGAACAGGTATGAGGGCCTGGGACCAGAGTTTATGAATTACTCAGGAGCCTTTGAACAACTACTCTGAGGAAATATATCCCCCCTTCTTTTTGAGAGCTTGAGGACAGCTAAGAGAACAATTTCAGGGGCACATTATATAGCAAAGTGAGATGTCCAACATGGTTGGTACGTAGGCCAGGTCTGGAGCTCGGAAAAGAGGTGTAAGTTAACGTGTAGCTTTGGGAGTTATCGGGGTATAAACAGAAGCCATGAGATTGCCCGGGGACAGTAAGGAGAAAAGGAGGGTCAAGAACAGAATCCATTTAAGCCTGAAACATTGGCCTTGGGGTTCACACCTCATCTTCCCATCACCCAAAAGGCGCCGACTTCCCCCTTGCCAAGCCTTTCAATCCATATGAAAGCAAGAGCCTCCACAAAATAGGTTCCAACGCCACCACTGACATCTGGCCAGCACACCTGGACCTGAGCACAACATGTCATTTTCCTACTCATTAACCTCACGATGCCCGTGAGACTGCCATCCATTTTTTTCATTTTACCAATTGAGAAATCTAAAGCTAAGCAGGTCAAGAGCTAGCCCAGTGTCAAAAAATTAGTAGGAAAGAAGCAATACTCAAATCCAGTTTTCCAAAGCTCAGAGTGCTTGCTTTTACCAATGACCTCACCATGCTGTCTTCTGAATACAGTTCACACCTACACTGCCCAACTTCACCCTTACAACCCTGAGCCGTAAGTGGTGGCGTGATTCTCATTTTCAGCAGCTCAGGAAAGGGGAATACCTGTCCATAATCCTAGTGGGTCAGGAGCAGAGGCAGATGCCAAATTCGGGTCTAACTCGAAAGCTCAAGCTCTTCCCACTGCACCTCACCATCTCGGAATATTAATTTTCACATGACTCTGCCCCTTTCCTTTCCCTCGGAGAGTGACCTAGGGCAGCAATTTTCAACTGGTGTACCACTAGACTTTTAAAAATATGCATTATCTGACTATTTAGTCAGGAGTGTTGACTTCTTTTCCCTTAGACTGTCAGATTTTAAAAAATGACAACAGCCAACACAACAGCCATCCAGTATGAATGAATCAAAATTATACCTATTTTTTTTGTCAGATCAACAATATTTTTTGATGTGCTGCAGAATTTCAGTAATTAGTTTTTATCTTGTATACCATGAGATGAAAAAGGCTGAAAATCACTGACCTAGGGATATATATTTCTTGATGACTTACCTTGCATTTGGCCAATAGTCAGATCTTTATCCAATCTATCAACACCTAGGAAAAAAAATAAGAGAATCCGTAAGTAGCTTAACTAGGAAAGGCCATGTGAAGTAGGTTTTACTATTCAAGTATGAAGTAAAAATTGTGACAAAGTTGCAAATATGATGACATTCTCAATTCATGTTAATGACAATCCTAACTCCCTGAGGGTATATTCTCACCACAGGAAGCTTTCCAGGCAATCACTTTGCTCATTTAAACTGGTATCTGAAAACAGGGTTTTACTTTTAAAATTTCCATTATACTCAGAATATCCTTACACCACTCTAGGAGAAGGACTTGGGCTTGACCAGGTACAGAGGCCAGGCCAGAATCAGGCCATCCCAGGTGGATGCTTATGCTTCATTAGGTTTAGGGATCTGGTGTGGGGAAGAGAAAGGGCACAAATGAGTGAGGATGGTACTTCACCCTGGAAGTCACTACCCATTTGGTGAGTAGTTATATATAACAAGAACATATTCAGATGACAATATACCTACACTGCTATGGGCTGAATTGTGTCCCCCCAAAATCAAGATGGAAGTAATCAAGGTTAAATGAAGAAGTAATTGGGTTAAATGGGGTCATAAGGGCAGGACCCTCGTATGACAGGATTAGTATCCTTGTAAGAATAAACACCAGAGAGTTTGTTCTTGCTTCCTCTCTGCCGTGTAAGGACACAGCGAGAAGGCGGTTGTCTGCAAGCCAGTAAGAAAGCTCTCACCAGAACATGACCATGCTGGTACCCTGATCTCAGACTTTCTGCCTCCAGAACTGTGAGAAAATAAATGTGTTGTTTGAGCCACCCAGTCTATGGTATTTTGTCATGGCAGCCCGAACTGACCATTACACAGAAGCACATACACACTTACCAGCCAAGAGCAGCAATTTAGGAATAGGACAACTAAGAAAGAGATTGGATAAGCCTCGGAACCAGCCATCCCAGTATTTTTCTGTTTTTGCCAGTTCAATTCTCCAAGTGTATGGATGGTCTTTCTTGGTCTGGAGGAATAAGAGCAAGTTCTGAGTCTCTGAGGGCAATCCCTGGAGGAACAGAATAAAAACTAGGTCCCTGGGAAAAGGAAAGGGAAGGAAACTAGCACTTATTAAGGGCCTACTATGTCCCAGACATTTTAACATACATTTAATACTTATAACAGCCTTTATATTGTTATTTCCATGTTTAGATAATTAGAGGTTTGCCTTTACTTCTACTAGTTTTAGTGAACTTAGGACATTTTCTTTTTATTTATTTCTTTAATATAGTTTATTGATTATGCTATTACAGTTGTCCCATTTTCCCCCATTCACTCCCCTCTGCCCTACGCACCCCCTCCCACTCACATTTCCCACCTTTAGTTCACATCCATGTGTCATACTTGTAAGTTCTTTAGCTTCCACATTTCCCATACTATTCTTATCCTCCCTGTCTGTTTTCTACCTACCGTCTATGCTACTTATTCTCTGTACCTTCTCCCCCTCTCCTCCTCCTACTCCCCTGTTGCTATCCCTCCATGTGATCTCCATTTCTGTGGTTCTGTGCCTGTTCTAGTTGTTTGCTCAGTTTGTTTTTGTTTTTGTTTTAGGTATGGTTGTTAATAACTGTGAGTTTGCTGTCATTTTACTGTATGTATGTTTTTTATCTTCTTTTTCTTAGATAAGTCCCTTTAACATTTCATAAAATAAGGGCTTAGTGATGATGAACTCCTTGAACTTGACCTTATATGAGAAGCACTTTATCTGCCCATCCATTCTGAATGAAAGCTTTGCTGGATAGAGCAATTTTGGATGTAGGTCCTTGTGTTTCATGACTTGGAATACTTCTTTCCAGCCCCTTCTTGCCTATAAGGTTTCTTTGGAGAAATCAGCTGACAGTCTGATGGGAACTCCTTTGTAGGTAATTGTCTCCTCTTCTCTTACTGCTTCTAAGATTCTCTCCTTCATTTTAATCTTGGCTAATGTAATTATGATGTGTCTTGGTGTGTTCCTCCTTGGGTCCACCTTCTTTGGGACTCTCTGAGCTTCCTGGACTTCCTGGAAGCCTATTTCCTTTGCCAGATTGGGGAAGTTCTCCTTTATTATTTGTTCAAATAACTTTTCCACTTGTTGCTCTTCCTCTTCTTCTTCTGCTACCCCTATAATTTGGATGTTGGAACATTTAAAGATGTCCTGGAGGTTCCTAAAACTCTTCTCATTTTTCTGCATTCTTGTTTCTTCATTCGTTTGGTTGTTTCTTTCTTCCTTCTGGTCCACTCCATTGATTTGAGTTCCAGTTTCCTTTCCATCACTATTGGTTTCCTGTACATTTTCCTTTATTTCACTCAGCATTGACTTCATTTTTTCATCTAACTTGCGATCAAATTCAACCAATTCTGTGAGCATCCTGACTACCTGTGTTTTGAACTGTGCATCTGGTAGGTTGGCTATCTCTTTGTCGCTTAGTTGTATTTTTTCTGGAGCTTTTATTTATTCTTTCCTTTGGTCCATTATATTTGTCTTGACGTGCCTGTTAGGTAGTGAGAGGCAGAGCCTTAGGTGTTCACCAAGGCGGAGCAACCCAGTTGCTGGGTTGTGACACTGTATGTGGTGAGGGGTCCTAGAGGGAACAATGGCACTTGCTCTGCTCTCTGCCAGATTTCAGTCACTTCTGCCACTTCCCCCAAGCAAACTGGGCCCTTCTGGAGCTGATTCCTGTACGGGTGGGCCTGTGTACATTCTAGGACCCTGTGGGTCTCTCCTACAAACTCTCCTGTGAGGCTGGGAGTTTCTCCCACTGCACCCATAGCACCCACAGGTGTTTTCAATCGGTGTTTTGAGGCTTTATTTCTCTGCGCTGGGACCCTGAGTTGCGTGGTCTGTCTCGCTCCCCAATTTCACCTGGTTTATCTGCACGCAAATGTGGGACCACCTAGTCTGCCAGTCGCCTTGTGCGCCAAGCCCCTCCACAATCTGCCACCTCACTGGGTCGGCCAGCTGCCCCTTTGCCATGACCCCTCTCCACCTGGCTGCCGGACTCCGCCCCTCCTACCTGTCCGGATGAATGTGTCTACTTTAACTCCTTGGTTGTCGGACTTCCATACAGTTCAATTTTCTGTCAGTACTGGTTGTTTTTTTTGGTTTCTAAATTTTTGTTGTCCTTATTTTGGTTGTGCAAGGAGGCACAATGTGTCTACCTATACTTCCATCTTGGCCAGAAGTCCTCAGGACGTTTCCTTAAGATTACAAAATTAGTAAATGGTAGAGCCAAGACTGAGCTTCTTTTATATCCATTTGGGCAAAAAGAACACACCATCACAAGGATAATTACAAAAAACATGTTACAGTATGAAGTAATGTTTACGTTATAATATTAGGTAAAAGCAGCAGAATACAACATGTCATCTAAGTTAGGATTACCACTGGAAAAATGTGGTATACTTTGAGAAGGTACTGGAAGGAAATACTGAAAATATCTTGATTTGTTGGTAAAGCATTTTTTGTTGTATTTTGATTTATGATAATGATATAATGTCCCTGCATAATAATTTAAAAAAGAAAAGCCGACACAAATAAGAAAAAATGTCAATTATCTGTTAAATCTCAATATAAAGTAGAAGGCACATAGAGTATACACTCATCAAATGCACTCTGAACAAAAAAATAATTCTCTATACTTTTCTGCATCATTAAAAATTGAAATACTGTAACTGAAATAATTGGGATACTGAGTCAACCACAATATGATAATCAAGAAGTGAACAAGAGACAGCAATACATTATATTAAAGATCACTGGATGGTTAAGATGCCCACATTATCCTAAGCAGTCTGCAGATTCAACACAATCCCTATCAAAATCCCAATGGTGGTTTTTTTTTTTAAATAGAAAAATGTATCCTAAAGTTCATAAGGAATCTCAACGGACCCTGACCAGCCAAAAAAAATTTGAAAAAGAAAAAAGTTGAAGGACTCACACTCCCTGATTTTGAAACATACTAAAAAGTAATCAAAATGAACTCACAAAATGAGTACACAAAAATGAACTCAACATGGATCACAGGCCTAAATGTAAGTGCTAAAACTAGAAAACTCTTAGAAGAAAACATAGACATAAATCTTTGTGACCTTGGGCTAGGCAAAGCCTTCTTAGATATGACAGACACCAGAAGTGCAAGTAACAAAACAAAAAGTCAATAAATTGAATTTCATCAAAATCTAACTTTTGTACTTCCAAGAATACCATCAAGAACATGAAAAGACAACCCACAGGAGAAAATATTTGCAAATCACATATATGAACACACTTACAACTTAATAATAAAAAACAAATAACCATATTTAAAATGGGCAAACGATCTGAAGAGACATTTCTCCAGAGAAGATACACACACCAATTACCAATAAGCACACAAAAAGATGCTCAGCCTCAACAGTCATTAGGATAATGTAAATCAAAACCACAAGAAAGGTTATAGTAAAAAAGAAAGACAATAGCAAGTGCTGACAAGGATGCAGAAAAACTGGACCCCTCATACACTGCTGGTGGGAATGTAAAATGTGCAGGCACTTTGGACAACACAGTCTGGCTGTTCCGCAAATGATTAAACATACAATTACCATTGAGCAGCTCCGCTCATAGGTGTGTAGCCACAAGAAATAAAAACCATGCCCACACAAAAATATGTACACAAATGTTTGTGCCAACATTATTCACAGACAAAAAGTGGGAACAACCCAAGTGTCCATTAACTGATGAATGGATAAAAAATGTAGTTTATCTGTATAATGGAATATTATTCAGCCATAAATAGGGATGAAGTACATGCTACAACATAGATGAACTTTGAAAAGGTTAGGCTAAGGTGAAATAAGCTAGTCACAAAAGATCACATATTATATAATTTCATTTAGATTAAATGGCCATATTAGGCAAATCTATAGAGAAAGAAAATAGATTAGTGGTTCCTTAAGGATCAGAAGGTTAGGAAAAAATGAAAAGTGACTAATAACAGTGTAAGATTATTTTTAAAGTGACAAAAATGTTCTAAAATTAAATTGTGATGGTTGCATAACTTTGTGACTATACTGGAAAAAAGCAATGAACTGTATACTTTGGATAAGTTATCTCACAATAATAGAGTTAAAAAAGAGATTTATGCATAAAGGAACATCTTCTGGACAACTGAAGTTTATTCCTTTAAGGACCAAAGCCTAAATGTTTTCCCTTTCTTTTCGGCATTTGAATAATTTTGTATTAGATTTGCCTCCCCCTCCTCCATTAAATGCATATCTTTATCTTCTTTTACAGAGCAGAATAGATGCAACTGGCTTCTTACGTATGTCTCAGGGTCATTCCAAACACCACTTTTTATACTGTGCTATAGCAGAGATGCTCCAAAAGGCTAATGGGCCATAAAATGGTCCCTGGATACCAAGCTTTAGAAGTTATAATGCTTTTTGTTTTTGCTTTGTCATTGTTAAGTTTAATTTGTATTAACATTTTCTCCATCATTTTATTTAATAAATTTAGTTACTTTACTGAGATATAATTGACAGACAGCATTATGCAGATTTAAGAGGCACAAGTGTTGATTTGATACATTGATACAATATGATTACCATCATAGCATTAGATAATACCACCTCTCTCATGTGACATAATTATCACTTCTTTTTTGTGGTAGGAACAATTAAGATCTAGTTTCTTAGCAACAGTATTGTTGCCTGTAATTACTGTGCTGTGCATTAGAACTCCAGGTCTTATTTACCTACTAGTTGCAAGAAGTTGTGACTGCTGTTTGGAGTTTCTTTGTGTCTTTCCTCAAGTACAGACTGTTTAGTTATATCCCTTATTGTTTGATGTGCCTATATAAACTATGGAAGTTTATATAAGTTCATATAATTGGGTATATAAAAATTTGTAAAGAAAAAATGAGTTGGAATTAAAAATCAGAGAATCTGCCCTGACCAGTTGGCTCAGTTAGTGCAGCATCATCTCCCAAAGCAAAAGGTCGCCTGTTCGATCCTGGTCAGGGCACGTGCCTGGGTTGCAGGTTCGGTCCCTGGTCAGGGCATGTATGAGATGCAACCAGTCAATGTTTCTCTCCCTCTCTTTCTCCAACCTTTCCCTTCTCTCTAAAACAAACAAACAAAAAAAACCCCAGAGGATCTGGTGTGTTTTAGCGCTAATATTTATGTGTGACCACAGGCAAGTATATGTACTTGAGTTGTAAAACAGTGCTAGTATCTACAACAGAGAGAGAATTAGATATGACAAATGTGAAGCACTCAGTGTAGATCCTACCATATAAAAAGTAGAAAGTAATTGATAGTGTGTATCAGAGTCTCAAACCTACTGACTATTATGTGATTATCCTGGACAAGACTTTTCATCTGTTTCCACACTGTTAAAATGGGAGAAAAGATTTTCCCTCACCCCTCAGAGTGCTGAGAGGGCAGACTGATCATGCATTATGTATATTTTCGTAACCACCAAACAGGTACAAGATACTATTCATTGATCTTAAGGATGACAAGAAGAACCTCATTAAATAAAAAATACTGTTAAAAAAAAAGTAGTTTCCCCCTAGCTAACAGTAGCATCTCCAAATGCAAAGGAATATGTGGTGTATACCAAATCCATTCATTAGAGGCCATTAGCAAGATGTTTACAGTCCACCCCAGAAAGTCTGGGGTCATGCACACAAATCATTTCTAAGAAAAAGCACCCCTTCTCACCACTGTCCTCAAATCAATTGTTCATCAAGTGCTCAGAGAACACTTTCTACACACAAAATCCTGAGCTAAATGCTGAGGGAAATTTATATAGAACATCAGGTCCTGCCTTTAAAATACAAAGATTATTTTTGTTGGGAGACAATTCTTGGGCAATTAGAGGACCCTGAATCTGCATTCCGACTACCAAAAGACCACAGTACCTTTCAATGTGCCTTATGAAAGTAAGTCCTATGAGTTAGCCACAACTTCAAAAAGACCAAAGTGCTGCCCTGGCCGGGTGGCTCAGTTGGTTGGAGCACCATCCCGTACACCACAAAGCTTGAGGGCTCAATTCCTGGTCAGGGTGCAGACCTAGGTTGCAGGTTTGATCTCCAGTCGGGGAGCACATGGGAGATAACCAATTAATGTTTCTCCCTCACACTCTCACATTGATGATTCATTCTCTGCCCCCACCTCCTTTCTAAAGTCAGTAAACATGTCCTCAGGTGAGGATTGAGGGAAAAGTATTCAAAAACCAAAAAGAACAAAGTGCTGAGCTGTGTTGTCTAAACACTCAGTGCTGCACTAGAGAGGGACTGACATAAACTGAGGTCAGAAAGCTTCCCCAAGGAGATACACCTTAAAAGATGGGTAAGATTTGGATAGGTTTGGTACAGAATGGTAGGAATAGGGAATTTCTCATGAAATAAATCAAAGGAACAGAAGTACGGAGGTGAGAAAGAGCCTGATGAAGGAGCAGTCTGCTTGAGGGTAAGGTATATACTGTAAATTTTCTGTTGCAATTTGTCAGCGCTCTCTAGAAGTGCCTTATATCTTACAATTAACCTAAGTGTCTATTATGATGTCTTTGCTCCCCTAAAATATCTAATGATAGACAAAAAGAATGTCACCTCCCCTTCATTATCCCCACACACTCTGAACCATTCACTACCCCATCGTTCCAAAAATTAGGCTTTCACCCACCTCCATGTCATCTTCCTTTTTCCTCTTGTTTACTGACTCGCTTCCTTCTTCATCTTCTTCTTCTTCCTCTATGATTCCTTCCACTATAGATTTCGAGCCTTCTGGACTTGTAATTCCCTCACACCTAGGTTTTTTAAGAAAGTGCTGTCATAAAACTCTCTTCTATACACAAACTATCTCAGAGATTCTAATACTTATGGCCTTTTATAAGCAAATGTTAGTTAAAACTTAACAATGCTCCTGGGAGAAGGATGTGAATAATGTGTTCTTTAAAATGTACAAAGTAGGCCAGACCCGTGGAAGGTCGTGACCAATGTACGACTATACTCCAGGAATGGTTTATAGTTCTTGCACCAATACTTTCCCACAGAAGGGAGTATCCACTTCCTGAGGCATGGTAACAAGAGTTTTATTGGCATTATTTTATATAATCCTCTTAACAGCCCTATGAAGTAGTCCTGAAGAGTTAAAAAATAGTCCAAGATCACTTAGCTCATGAGTGGATGAAGCTGGTAGGCAAATTCAGGCCCAGTTACCTCTAAAGCATGGTATTTTTCTACTGTACCCAGCTTACAGCAATAAAAGGCTCAAACAGAATGATAAAAAGCCCCACTTTTTTACTAGCAGATAGAAACTGGCAATTACAATAACCATGACAGCTGAACCTTGCAGATTAGAACATCTGATCCAACCAGATTGTCATTATTGTTATTTTTCCTCTAAGGGCAATATCACTTTAATTTTACAGGGCAAAAAAACAGGGTTCTTCAACACATAAACTGCAAGAAAAAAATGAGAGAGATAGAAGTGGAACCTACAGAGCACATACTGAAATCTTACAGAGGAAATCGTGTTTGTCTGGAATTTATTTCAAAATATTTTATGCTTAGAGTACACGGTGTACAGATAAAACTAGACTGGCCATGAGTCAATAACTGTTGAAAATGGACAATGGGTACCTTGTGTTTCACTGTATTATTCTATTTTTATATGTCTGAAAATTTTCAATAATGCAAGTTTTTAAAAAATGAGATACTGTCTATAAAATACCCTGCATGGTGCCTGGAAAACGGCACCCATTCAATAACCATTATCGCTTTCATCGACTCTTGTGTTTCCTGTCTGTTCCAGCAGGCAACATTTTCTCAAGTCACCTGAGTTTATTTTGTGACTACACAGCAATACCCAGGACTCATGTAACGCTATCCAGGAAGGTCAATTAGGCTAAATAACCTCAGCTCACCTCAGAATCTGGCTTTCACTCAGGCGATGCTAAAAGCTTTTATGCTATAACTTCATTACAACCATATTTGGCTTAGAAGGAGACTGCTATCAGAATAAAACCATATACCAGCACTTGAGTGGGCACTTAATTTTTAACATCCATTCTCTGGGATTCTTCGCCTTTAATACCTAGAGTTGCACTAATAAGGTAATCCAGTACTACACAGAAGACATTACTTGGTCTTGGGATTTCCTCAAAAAGAAAAAAGAAAAAAAGAAAAGAAAATCTACACAATGGCACAACTGAGCTCGCTTATAAAAATTATCTAAAATAATGAAGGCACTCCAAGGATGGTAGGATAAATGTATGAGGGAAAAGCAAACTCTAGTTCCCCCACCATGTTTCATTCTCAAACCACACCAACAGGGAAAAATAAGACCTACTGTTTGACTTGGCCAACCATTGAGACACGGGCAGACTCCAGGTTTCTGATTTGGCCACTTTTCACACTACGAGAGAAAAGTAAGAAGGGGAGAGGTTATTCAGCATCCTTCTTAAATCATGTCACTGGGGTCAAATGAATAATTCTACAGATTCTGTAGGACCTACTAAAGAGTTATGGTTACCACTATAGCTTATATACAGATTACCACTACTTCCCACTTGGTTATTATGTCTATAAACTGCATAGTAAAAACTAAGTAAGACATTGAAACCATTCAGTTCTGAGAATATTTAACAGGTGGATACGATGTGTCAAGCCTGTGCTCAAGAAGCACATAATTCAGGGGGAAAGAAACACAGATAAGGCAAGGTTCAAAGGAATGAGCTTTATTTTGAACGAGGAGGTTAGAGAAAGCTTCCCAAATGTCCTGCCTAAACTAAGAACTGAAGCTAAGAAGTAAAAGATAAAAGAGGGTGGTCAGAGCAGTACTGGCAGAGGGCACACTGTGCCAACAAAGGCCCTGTGATGTGAGAGCCAGCAGGATGACGACTTCAGAGGACAGGAGCAGGGACAAGCGAAGAGGGAGTGTGACAGGGGCCTACATGCCATGACAGAGCTCCAGAGCTCACACTCCACTGCATTAGATCAGTTCTCTCAGAGTTGTCCAAGTATGCCCAGGGGCCAAGCAAAACCACTGCACGACACCACAGGAAGCGGGCCACCACAATATACTTCTTTAAACCTCATTATTTAAAAATTTTATTTATTTACCTTTAGAGGGGAAGGGAAGGAGAGAGGGAGAGAAACATCAATGTATGGTTGCCTCTTGTGTGTCCCCTGCTGGGAACTGGCCTGCAACCCAGGCATGTGCCCTGACTGGGAATCGAACCGTGGTTGTTTGGTTCGCAGGCCCGTGCTCAATCCACTGAGCTACACCAGCCAGGGCTAAACCTCATTATTTTGATTAAACAATCATGTAAAACTGTGAAGTGCACCTGCTTAGATAATCCTTGTTTATCGTTTTAATGATAAACAGAATTAATCAGAATCACTACTTCATTTTTGTACCACGAACTAAATCTAAAGTAATACAAATCCACAGTATTCATGATTATATATTCTGCTCTGATGGCAGTTTAAAATTTGAAATACTCTGTTCCTATTCAAGGCCAATTGTGGGTACTGGTTCCCACCCCTGTCCTTTATGAGGACATGGTTTTCTTTAGTTATCTTATTCTGTCCTATGTCACCACTTTTTTCTCTGGTAGACATTATAAAACATCCTTTAAAAATATTCTCTAGACTTTGAAAACATTCTCAACCCCACTTTCACTACTAGATACTGCTTCATTTCTCTGTTCTCCTATACAACGAAACTCAAAGTTCTCACCCACTTTCTCCACTTTATCACCTCCCATCCTTTCCTCAGCTAACATCCCCAACTTGTAACAGGTTATTTTCTGAAATTTCCTTTGCAAGGTTGCCTCCATCATGCTGATTCTAATAGTCATTTCTTAGACCTCATCTTAAGTTATTTTCAGCATTTAACACAAATGCTGTCTCCCTCCTTCTAGAAATACCTGCTATACTCCCTTGGTTTTCCTTCTATCTCACCAACTATGCCTTTTCAGTTTCCTTTGTTGGATCTTCCCCCTCTTCCTAAACTAAAAATATTATGTAACATCCCAAGGCTCAGTTCTTGGATCTTTTTTCTTATCACCATCAAATCCCTATTTGATTACATTCAATTTTGGGGGTTTAAATACTATCTAGGCAATAATTCTCCTTCAAATTATCTCTAGGTCAATCTCTTCTAACTACAGGACAGTCCGATTTTTCAACTTTACCATGGTATGAAAATGATAATTAACCATTCCACTTAGATGTATGATAGAATAAGCATTTTGGCTTTTCCAAATAAAATCCTGATTCTCTGCCCCTTACCTGCTCCCATATCTACTTCTCTTTGTCTCTATCACTCACCCAAATGCTTGGGCTAAGATCTCACAAGTCATCCTTGAATGCAGCCCCTCTCCCCACCAGCATCCTTCCTATCTGTAAGGCAGTCCTATCAGTTCTACCTTCAAAACACGTTCCAATGACCACATTACTTCTGCGGCCATCCTTGTCTATGCTTACCATCATTTCCTGTACTTCCACCACTGCCTCCTACCCAATTTCCCACTTCCATTATCACCCCCACTCCCCACTCCTTGCTCCACTGTTTTCCTCACAGCAGCCAGAGTGGTAGAACCAAAATGCAAATCTGTATCTGCCCAACTTCAAAGCCCAGGCTCTTAGTGACTAGAGGGTACTTCCTCTCATTAGGATGACCAAGAAAGCAAAAGCAGGAATGCACTTTGCTTTAAATCTTTCCTGAATTAAACAGGCTGGCTTACTTAGTATTTCAACATGTTTGTAAAAATAAAAAATCTAGAATAGCTAAAATGACCATGAGTCATAACTCAATTCAGATCTCCAGCAGAGTACAAAAGAAAGTTAGCAAATGCTTCATAGTACTCTTTCTGATTCCCAGGCTCAAAAAGTAGGGTCCAAAAATCAGTGGCTTTCACAGAATCCACAACATTTTAACACTCAACACATTAAAAACCCTTATCCTATCCTACACCTGCCTCTAGAATCAAGACTATTTCCTCTAAGAGAAGGTCCAAGATGACTCTCAGGCTGGACTGGATACCTGTCTTCTCTCTCCTGTGCCTCCTTCACCGTATTGTGTCTATGCATTTACTTGTTGATGTTGGTATCCCCCACAAGTAAATACAAGAGAACTAGGCCTGATTCATCCCCAGTTCTTAGATCAGGTACTGATACACCTTAAGTATCAAAAAAAAGTGTTTGCGGAATAAATTTAAAAAGCTATTTGGAATAATTTTCTCACTGGCTGTTACTAGGGATGCAGAGAGCTCCTGAGCTACATGCTGAGCTGGCAGCAACTGCATTCTCAGTGCTGTTAGAGATCTCTGGCGCTTCTGAGAGAACAGCAGCATGAACACAAGGAGGCAGAAGCAACCTCACGAAACACACACGCCACTCCGGCAAGCTGTATTTGGCATTAGACTTTCTGTCCTAGGAAAACTCTCTTGGGATATATTTACCAGGTCCTTAATTTCCATTTGATATCTCTGATTTAGTTAACAGTTATGTTCTGCCTGCTAGGGCAGCCAGCAGTATGCGTTATTCTACTCGAAAGTACAAAAGAAATAGAGAATAGCTTCTGTCCTCATGATGCAGGGAGGGCATTAAGACAGATTAAAATAAGCATATCCTTAAGGGAGGATTAGAAGATTTAAGAGGTAAACAGGACAATATAACAGAGACTTAAAGGTCTCCAGCTATTTCACTGAGGCAGTGATCTGTGTGGTTTAGAGGAGTGAGAGCAGGGTTCTGGAGAAGGTACTGGAGATGGACTTTGAAGAATAGGTAGGAAGATAGGATAATGAAGACATTTTATATAAGACTGATCTCCTTGGGGGAAAGGACAGTGTTTTACATATCTCTGAATTTTTATCCTTTAGCACAAAGTGTTTACTAAATATTTAATCAAATGATTGAATTAATGAATAAATTGACTGAATAGCCTTTACTTAAGTGAAAGCCATAAATAATTCTGTCAGTAATTTTTATGAAAATGATTTACCAAAGGGTTTTTTTTAAGGTTCTATTTATTTATTTTTAGACGAGGGGAAGGGAGAGAGAAAGAGAGGGAGAGAAACATCAATGTGTGGTTGCCTCTCACGTGCCCCACACCAGGGAACCTGGCCCACAATACAGGCATGTGCCCTGACTGGGAATTGAACCAGTGACCCTTTGATTCACAGCCGGTGCTCAATCCATTAAGCCACACCAGCCAGGGCCCAAAGGGTTTTTATTTACCCAAAATCCAAATAAAAACTGAAGAGAAGGAATCTACATCAATCTTCTGTTTCTCCATCATTTTCTCTAGAACACAAAAAGTGAATCTAGAACCATGGAGCATCAGAGGTGGATGAGGTCTTAGAGTCTCAATTAGTCTAAACTCTCACTTTAGAAATGGGAATAGTTAGACAGCAGATGATCCATAATTACTAAGATTGTAGGAGGTACTATAGTGTATTAGAGAAAGGGTGGATTTTATGCAACTGAGACAAGTCTTAAACATTCAAAATATAGGGTCCAGCAGAAGTAAGGCTTGCTTGAGTGTGGTTGGTAGGGTACGTGAATGTCTCTCATGAGATGGACAGCTACTTGAACATTTCACGTAAAATGCCACATGGTGTGCTTGCGTGTGATACTGTTATGTTACAGAATTACATGCTTATGATTTTGTAATAAAAATGGGGTGTTATCTGTGCTGGACCCTGTATTTATTTTTAAATTCCCATCTTTGAACTTGGTGCTTAAGCTGATGAAAAAGAAAGCTACAATCTAACATTTAAAATATAGACAATATAGATTTGTGGATTACCTCCATTCAATGGCATTCTCCAGAGACTTGAAGGTTTTAGGACGTCCACGTAAGAAATTCTGCATGCTATTAAGGGCATCCATGGCTGTACCTAGATGTTAAACAGAAATTTTAACCACAGGACTTAGCATTTTCCAAGCATTTACACTTACTGGGCCAACTATTTGCATCTGCCCCCAATGACAGCAAATTCAGTGCTGCTTGGGGAAAAAAAGATGCAGTTTAATAAAATTCAGAAGACTGATGTGATAGCCAGGTTACAAGATGGACTCCAATGATTTTGCCTCCTGGTATTTCTCTCCTTTGTGAAGTAACCCTACAATGAACAGAGCTGCCTTGTATAAGCAATAATGTGACTGCTGAGACAGGGTCATGGAACACTGGGCAGCTTCTTTTTGAATGTTAAATAAAATTAGGGGACATACATATAATTTAAATGTTATGCAGCCATAAAAGAAGTTTATGAAGAGTTTCTTATGTCATGGAGAATGATTTTGTAACATGGGGTGTAGGTGAAACTAGGTGAAGGTTCAAAAAATACAAACTTCCAGTTGCAAAGTAAGTTCTGGGGGTACAATGTACAGCACGGCAACTATAGTTAATAACACTGTAGTATATACTTAAAAGTTGCTAAGAGAATAAATCTTAAGTTCTCATGACAAGAAAAATAATTTTTAAACTGTGTGTGGTGATGGATATTAACTAAGCATATTACGGTGATCATTTTGCAATATATACAGGGTTAGACAAAAGGAAGTTTATAGCTGTGAGTATGCGATACACAGAGTTCGTTCTCATATTAATACTTATTATTGTATTATTTCCCATATGAACAATTGTAAATCTACTTTTGGTCCCCTCTGTACATATATCAAATCATTATTTTGTACACCTGAAACTGATATGAAGTTATATATCCATTATATCCCAATTTTTAAAAAAACTTGGAATGCCTTTGCCACAAAATACCATAAAAGAAAGATATAAAAGACAAAGGGACATACTACAAGATGAATGAAATCACCAATAAATTAAAACACGAAAACACTAATCTACCAGGGATAGCTCTTATGAGTCAAAGCTTTTGGTTCTGGTGGCCTAGCACAAGGAAATTTACCTTCCACCACATCAATCATGCACAGACCCAGCAGGCTCGGCACCAGGTTGGATGATGCTGTGTGCACTGCAATGGCACCACCCATGCTATGTCCAATGAGCATAATCGGAGGAGGGAGGTCCCCATACATGGCTTCAACCACATTGCCAACATCCCTGCAAAGAGAAGGAAAAAAAGCTGGAAATGCTCTCTGACAACACTGTAAAGTAGTTTTTCTCCTAATTCCTTCCTTTATTTGTCACTAACAATTCTAAGTCTGTAGAGGTCTACTGGGCCACCTTACAAATTTAACTATATAAAACTCCTAACATGTCCTCGGTATCTACTCATGTAGCCACACACCCAGCTCTTCTGATAAATGGCAGTTTAAGGATTAAGAACCCAAATTTTCTTTCATTTACATCACACTTTCACTGTTCCACCCGTTTAGTACAATTACATAAACATATACCTTTAGTTTAAACCTAAGCTTAAAGTTCTGGACTAGATATTTAACTGGTCTGTGCTTCAGTTTCCCCATCAATAAAACAGAAAAACAACTTTATTAAGCATTATAATGTAGTGAAGTTTGGAGTCACAAGATGAATTACGGCTCCAGTCTATTTTTTACTATATGGACTTGGATTAGTTATTTAACCTCTCAGAGTTGCAACATCTTCATAACGTAATAATAAAATGAAGCAAAACAAAAATCCCAAAATAGGTATGCTTAGTGGGTGATTAGTGAGGTCTGCAAGTAGTACTGACAGCATGATTTTCACCTCACATATCAACTTTAGAACCTATACTCTACATAAGATACAACTCTCCTGAATATAGAAGAGCCAAGATTTGAGTTCGGGTTACCCTGATACTCATTTTTACATTGAAAATGGAATGGTACTCATTCCATCTTCATAATAAAATGAAGATGAGAATATCATTTACTATTCTCAACTGCTGTGAGAATTAACTAAGTGAATGTGAAAATACTTTGAAAAGAGTAAAGTGCTATACAAATGTTAATTATTATTTATAATGTCATGTAAAGTTGTTTGAAATATTAACACAAATGTAAGTATATGTTCTGAGAAACTAGAAAGATTCAGAGCTAATTTTTATTGGCTTCTGTACTAGCCTTTAATTATGAGTGTATCTGTTTAACAAAGTCAAACCTTACAGCTTTGAAAATGAGAACTGATGTAGGAACTTAAGTTTTTATTTGCTATAGGCCTTCTTAGCTATAGCAATAGGTAAGTATGGTGTGTTTGTAGGAACCATGGGCCCTACTGTCTTCTTTTGGGAGTGGCTGAGTCGGTCAAGTTCAAAAGACAATTTTGCCTTGCTGAGTGTCACTACATTCCTCAAGCACTTACACAATGTTAGCGAAATAAAGCAGGTGTGGATGTAGAGACATAGCTTTTCAAATATGGTCTCCACTAATTCAGAATAGCAAAGGTAAATGTTTCTTAAGGAATCAATCTTAAAAACCTCATACAACAATTACCGATGTCAATCAGGTAGCTGCAGCATCTGCAGACGATCTGAATGGGAGATAAAGGAGGCCATGCAATTTTATAAGTGAAACAAGTAATAGTGTAACATTCATTTGGAGTTAAATTTAAGGCTAAAATTTTTAGTTAGTAGCAGATATAATTAGTAAAATAAAAGGATGCTACAAAAGATTATCTAAATCCAGGTCTCCTTAAAATACTGCATGAAGGTGGATAAGTTCTGAAACGAAACAACTTAATATTGTATCTATGCTTAGGAAAAGTATATTTCATCTGGATAAAAATTGGTTACCATCAATCACTTGATCATCTATCACCAAGAGAAATGTATTCTTATTAAAGTTAATTAAAGTATTCAGTCACCAAGATTGGGGCCTTATTTGAGACATGTCCTGAAATTTCAGGAAAATAAAAATAAAGTAGAGGGATTAACTACAAATCTAGTCTGTGACTGGATATACCACAGTTTTGGTAGCTGCTCTTTAGGGGCATTCTATCATACTTATTAATACTCTGTTCACTTCCCGAGAAGCATGTCAGACCTAATGGAAAAATGAGTATCAGGGTAACCCGAACTCAAATCTTGGCTCCTCTATATTCAGGAGAGTTGTATCTTATGTAGAGTATAGGTTCTAAAGTTGATATGTGAGGTGAAAATCATGCTGTCAGTACTACTTGCAGACCTCACTAATCACCCACTAAGCATACCTATTTTGGGATTTTTGTTTCGCAGACTGACTAGATTAAGAAATCATATAAACATTTTATTGATTACAATACTTCAACAAGAATTCAGGCTCCCGGCCAACGTGGAGGCATAGGTAGGTATACTTTGCCTCCTCACACAACCAAAAGAAGGACAACAACAATTTAAAAACAAAAAATAACCAGAACTGCCAGAAATTGAATTGTATGGAAGTCCAACAACCAAGGAGTTAAAGAAGAAACATTCATTCAGACTGGTAGGAGGGACGGAGCTGGGCAGCTGGGGCAGAGAGGACACACAGCAAGGTAGTGGCTGGCAGACTGGGTGGTCCCATATTTGCATGCTGATAAACTGGAGGAACAACTGGGGAGTGAGACAGACCATGCAACCCAGGGTTCCAGCGTGGCAAAAGAAAGCCTCAAAATCTCTGGTTGTAAAAACGTGTGTGGGTTGTAGACCAGGAGAAACTCCCAGCCTCCCAGCCTCACAGGACAGTCTCTCCTGTTGGAGAGACTCACAGGGTCCTAGAATATACACAAACTTACCCACCTGGGAATCAGCACCAGAAGGGCCCAGTTTGTTTGTGAGTAGCAGGGGAAGTGACTGAAAGTGGGGCAAGAGCTGAGCAAGGAGCATTGCTCCCTCTCTGACTCCTCCCCCACATACAGCGTGGGTTGCTGCACCCTAGAGAATACCTAAGGCTCTGCCCCTTACTACGTAACAGGTGCATTGGACAAAGAAATATGGTCCAAATGAAAGAACAGATCAAAGCTCCAAAAATAGAACTAAGAGATGAAAAGATAGCCAACCTATCATATGCAGAGCTCAAAACGCTGGTGATCACAATGCTCACAGAAATGGTTGAGTGTGGTCACAAAATAGAGGAAAAAGTGAAGGCTATGCGAAATAAAGAAAAATATACAGGGAACTAACAGTGAAGAGAAGGAAACCAGATCTCAAATCAATGATTTGGAGCAGAAGGAAGAAATAAACATTCAACCAGAACAGAATGAAGAAATAAGAATTCAAAAAAATCAGGAGACACTTAAGAACCTCCAGGACAACTCTAAACGTCCCAACATCTGAATCATAAGGGTACCAGAAGGAGAAGAGGAACAGCAAGAAATGCAAAACTTATTTGAAAAAAATAATGAAGGAGAACTTCCCCAATCTGGCAAAGGAAATCGACTTCCAGGAAGTCCAGGAAGCTCAGAGAGTCCCAAAGAAGGTGGACCCAAGAAGTACACACCAAGACACATCATAATTACATTAGCCAAGATTAAAGATAAGGAGAGAATCTTAAAAGCAGCAAGAGATAAGGAGACAGTAACCTACAAAGGAATTCCCATCGGACTGTCAGCTGATTTCTCAAAAGAGACCTTACAGACAAACAAGGGACTGGAAAGAAGTAATCCAAGTCATGAAAGGCAAGGACCTACATCCAAGATTGCTCTATCCAGCAAAGCTTTCATTTAGAATGGAAGGGCAGATAAAGTGCTTCCCAGAGAAGGTCAAGTTAAAGGAATTCATCATCAAGCCCTCATTAAATAAAATGTCAAAGGGACTTATCTGAGAAAAAGGTGATCAAAAATATGAACAGTAAAATGACAACAAATTCACAACTATCAATTGAACCTAAAACAAAAACAAAAACAAAACAAAAATGAGCTAAGCAAACAACTAGAACAAGAACAGAATCACAGAAATGGAGATCACATCGAGGGTTGTCAGCAGGGAGGGGGAGGGGAGAGAATGAGGGAAAGGTACAGGGAATAAGAAGCATAAATGGTAGGTACAAAATAGACAGGGGGGAGGGAGGTTAAGAATAGTATAGGAAATGGAGAAGCCAAAGAACTTATATGTAAGACCCATGCACATGATCTAAGGTGGGGGAATGATGGTGGGAGAGGGGTACAGGGCAGAAGGGAATCAAGGGGAGAAAAAAAATGGGACAACTATAATAGCGTAATCAATAAAATACACTTTAAAAAAATTAAAAGAATTAAAAAAAGAACACGAATTCAAATTATTGGATCTTCTCATTCTTGGTAATCATCATCATCAGTTATAGATAATTTTAATTTTTATTTTCTTTTTAACTTTTTGTGCCAATCACCAACTTACTGTCTCTCAGCTCCAATTCACCTTACATTGCATTTTCTGCAAATTGGATCTGAAGCCTTTAAATGTTTTTTCTTTGCCAGCTGGCAAGATGTTAAGAGGACATAGGAGAGACACTGCAGAAAGAGAGGGCTTTGTTCCTGCTCCTTGTGTGTTTACTCCGCCAGTTCCTGAAACTTGCAGTTCCCTACTTCCCACAGCATGGGAAGTTTCCAGCTCCTAGGTCACACGGAGCTTCCCCAGTAACAACTTCTCCAGCAATTCATCCCCCTATCCCCAGCATTTTTCTTTCCTAGTTTTACTGAGATATAATTGGTATACAAAAACAGTGGTACATAATTAATGTATACAATTTGGTAAGTTTGGAGATTTATATTTATATTTGTGTTAATAGCACCACAATCAAGAAATTACCTTGATCAGTCCTGGCTGGTATAGCTCAGTGGATTGAGCATGGCTGCGAACCCAAGGGTCGCCAGTTCGATTCCCAGTCAGGGTATATGCCTGGGTTGCAGGCGTATGCCTGGCTCCCGGTAGGGGCCACATGAGAGGCAACCACACATTGATGTTTCTCTCCCTCTCTTTCTCCTTCCCTTCCCCTCTCTCTAAAAATAAATATATTTTTTAAATTACCTTGATCACATCCATCACCTCCAAAAGTTGCCCTGCATCACTTTTGTGTTATGTGTTTATGTTTGGGCATATGCAGTAAGAACACTTAACATAAATCTGCCCTTTTAAACTTTTAGGTACACAATATCTTACTGATATGTACTGGCACCATGTTGTACAGCAGATGTCTGGAACCACCCCCAATATTTATCTCACCAGAGTGTGTCTGGTGAGATAATCTCCCTCTGAACAGCTTCCCCTGTGCCCAAGACAGCAGAATTATGACCAGTTCTCCCAACGTGACATCAAAAGTGACTTCTCTGCCTCCATTCAGAGCCACTGTCATGAGTTCTCCAGCAAGGTGTAGACCTCAGTCTCTACCCATTAGTATCTTACCTCAGCCCAAGGAATAGTGGCTGCTTCTTACATCAGCTATTATTGTATTCTTTCTTTCCTTTAGAATTTTTCTCAGCTTTACTGAGGTATAATTGATAAATAAAATGATAATATCCTTAAAGTGTACATAATTTGACACACAGATAAATTGTGAAATGATTCCCACAATCAAGTTAATGAACCCTATGTTCTTTAGAGTTCTCTTTACTTCTTACTACCTAATTCTTCATACTGCAATCCGCTGCTATAGTTAAGAAAATCTTTAAATTAAACTTTCCCCGTTCGAATTACTAAGTGGTTTTTCTCTCCTGTGTGTCCCAGACTGATACACTACTGGTAAGGACCTCAATTAATTCTTCAATTTCCTCTACAAAGCCAGCCAAGCCATCATCACCCTTTGTCTCATTGCCTGACCACTCAAATGATGTATTTCACTTTTTGGTCAACAGTCAAAATACCCTTTAAGTCCTTAAAATTCATTCACAAATTTTTCCATAGGTATGACTAACATGCTTATTATTTTGGGCTTTATTGTTCTCACATTACAAAGGCATTAGGAACAACTGAGGGAACAGATTTTGGCTCCCTTTCTGTGGTTTCTAAGGCATATGCTCATTGAGTAAAATGGTATTCATGCATTATTCATTCTCGGTCACCCCCCTTCCCCTCTACCAAGCACTATAACTGAATGATCATAATTTTGATCTATTAACTATATGACCTCACATAGTTATTCAACCTATCTGAGCTAGTTTCCTCACTGGTAAAAAAGAAAAATGATAATATCTATACTACAGAGTTAATAATATAAATTTATATAACTTAAATAAATTATTTATTTTTAATAAATGCTTGTTTTACACTTAATAAAGCCTGGCAAATAGAAAGGACACAAATAGCATCTATTATAACAATAAAATTATGGCCATATGAGTTTGGGTTCTAAAGGAAAAACAGTTTATTCTTGGTTTACAGCTGCTAAGCTAAGAAGGGATAAGATATTTTTTAGCCAAAGTTGGTCAACTACTTGAGAGGACATGTATTAAGTACATACATGTATGAAAACAGTGTAGTGAGAGGAATTCTGCTTACAATACAGGGTAGTGGTTCCCAAACACCAGTCATAGGACTGGCTATCTCAGATTCCTCTATGAAGCTTTATCAAAATAGAAATGCTCGGATCCCACTAGTGGAAGCAGTAATTCAGGTGTTGTGAGGTAGAGCCAAACCACCTGTATTTTAGTCACTTTTCAGGTGATTCTGATGACTGACCAGGTTTGAAAGCCACTGTATATGCTACATTCATCTTCTGAGACCTAGGGTATAACTACATTTTCTTTTAATATTCTATCTCTGTCTTACTACAAAAGTTGGACAAAGAATGTGGGCAGGATACCTTAAGAACATTTCATAGGGCCTCTTGTATACAACTACTTTGTCATTCATGGGTCCCCAATGGATATCCAAATTCTATTCAACAATATCAACAAAAGAAAATTTTTCAAAAGCCAACACAAACTCAACTGTGCACCAAAGAATTTTCAAGTGCTTTATGTATGACTATCACACTGAATATACCAGGAAAAATGAATGTTTCTTTCAAGATTAAATAGTGAGGAGATACCAGATATTCAAGTAAAAAAGAACAAAAAATGTACCATTACCCAAAAATCTCACCAAGAGAATGATAAAGGTATACTACTCTGTATACTACTAATGAAAACCAGGTGATGTATAAACAATATTAGATTACTTACTTTGCCATTGTTTCTGCAGACAAGTCTTCAGAATTCTTGACTCTCGTTTCACCTAAAAATATTAAAAACAATTTTTTTAATCTTCATCTGAGGACATCTTTTTATTGCCCTTAGAGTGAGAGGAGGGGGAAGAGGAAAAGAGAAAGAGAAACAATGCCCTGGCTGGTGTGTCTTGGTTGGGGGTCGTCCTGTGAAGCAAAAGGTAGTGGGTTTAACTCCCAGTCAGGGAACACGCCTAGGCTGCAGATTCAGTCTCTGGTGGGTGTGATCAAGAGGAAACTGATATATGTTTCACTCCCTCTCTTTCTCCCTCCCTTCCCTCCTCTCTAATAATAAATAAAATCTTAAAAGAAAAAAGAAACAAGAAACACTGCTGTGGGAGAGAAGCAACTCACTGCCTCTCATATGCACCCAGACCAGGTATCAAGACTGCACCTTTTGATGTACGGGAGGGACGACACTACAACCAACTGAGCCACACCAGTCCAGGCTAAAAATATCTTTAAAATAAAATCCCCAAGGATAGAAATTATAAATGCAAGAGTACTGTCTTTCAAAAAAATCTCCCTTTTGAACAATGAAATGGGGACTTTATACTTACATATGAAGAGGGACCCAAAACAACCCAGAATTTATTTATAAAACATTGTGTATTTGTATTTGTTATTACATGTTTAAACTTCAGTCACCTTCAAAGTTCTCCTCATTTGATGCAATACACCTATTGATATTTTTCCCACTGCTCAAAATAGTTTTTGAATTTGTTGAGTTTTTATGCCTTTTAGTGCTTCTGATGTTTTTTTTTGTTGTTGTTGTTGTTTCACTTCTTCCACATTGGCAAAATGTTTCCCTTTGAGGACTATTTTTATCCAGGGAAACAAACAAAAAAAAATGTCATTCAGAGCAAGCTCAGGTGAATAGGGAAGGTGGGGAACAGGGGTCACACCATTTTTGGTGGAAACTGAACAGTCAGTGCAGTGTGGGGAGGTGTGCTCATAAATCACCCATCAGGAAATGGGCACATGTGATGGAAGAGTCTTTAAAAAAAAATTCACTGAAGCCCAAGACAGTCTCTCACAACAACGCCAGCTCGTACACTGAAATAGGTGGGTTCCCAGAACACTCCCCTGGCAGGGGAAGCGTGTACTACATAAGGGATCTGCTTTCTGCAAGATAATTCTGGGGTTATTTGGGTCCCCTTTCATATGGTGGGCTTAGCAAGAATTTTCTGTTAACAGACATATCTTTATTGTTGGACACCCTAAAGAAGATAATACAGTAACCTAAAAAAGATTTATTCACACTCCTCATACATCACAAGCATCAGACTTTGGTTACATTAAAGGACATTTTCTTAACAAAACAACACCTATATATTGATGTGTATTTATAAAATATTTACAAAACTGCAAGCTAGAACTTCCCTCAAAATGCCCAAATGAAACAGACCAAATTATGTGATGGCTACATTGAAATTTGTCATATTTAATACTATTCAAAGAGCTTGGTAACTAGGTCATTCAATCAGAATTAAGAACTTGACTCACCATGACCTCGCAGATCCAAAGCCACAATCCTACATTGAACCCTACTAATGATGGCTGCCTAGGAGGAAAAGGAAAAGTAGTAAGATATATCTGGGTTAGCAAATCTTCCCCATTACTGATAACTCTGTTGAATGAACTGCCATGAGAATTCAAAGATAGCAAGACAATCAAAAGACAACTTCCCAATTTTAAGCAAAGTTTTTTAAATGATGATTTTCTGCTTTTTTGTTGCACATAACAGTTTTATACCAACTTCAAAATATGGTTTTCTCCAGTTAAATCCCTCTACACACCTTATCTCTTCCTAGATTTTCATGAAACAGAGCCTCTTTAAGCAATGATTCTCTGTGTTCTGCTAGTAACTCTTATTTTCATCCATATTCTTTGATTATCTTTTCCCTACTCTGGAAGGGAAATTCCCTAGATGAGGACCACAAGTCAGTTAATACCTTGGCTCAGGATATCACACAAATGTAACACTCAGATCATGAAATGACCCTGAAAGCAGTACAAGTTGTGAAACCTACCGAAGATTCACTTAAGACAGATGTAGGAGTACACACAAGCTTGTACTGCAGTTAAATAAAAATATACTTAAAAAGAAATCATATATCATGGGGGCTACAATTTTAGAGGTATAAACAAAGCTGAGATGTAGGAGACCATTCTGCGTGGTGGCGTGGGCCCAGCCCCCAGTGGCAAACATTTACTGCAAAGTAACTTCCTAAATTCCATGCTAAACCTTCCAAAGACCAGTGTAACCAGTTCAACTACTTTTCCCTTTTTATTTGAAAATATCCCTCTTCTGTGAATGTGATTAGCAGCATTGGCTCCTTTGTTTTCTGTAAAAGGTAACCACCTAAAGCAACCTGTGCATAGTAAATGAGGACCATCAGTAATGTGCGGAGAAACCCAATAAAGGCCGGTCATGGCAAGGGCCAAGGCTTTTGCTCCCCTTGAGAGAAAAGCCGTGTTGTCCCTTTTCCTCTACTGGACTCAGTAGTCCGTGTGAATGTCTCATTTCATCCATGATGACGAGGACACTGCAGGCCTGTGTCCACATCACTGAAATAATTGGGAATCTCCTTCCTTAAATGAACTAAATTATTTGACAATAATACATCACAACTAGTGTTAGTAAATGCCATCAACATTTCTTAACTTTTAAGAACAAAACAAGAGACCTGTGTAGACTAACCCTCACATTTCATGAGTGAAGAAACTGAGGCCACAAGAAAGGAAATTATTTGCTCGGAGTCATATAACAAGTTAATAGTAAATATATAACCACAATCAAGGTAAGTTACCAATGTGATATTCAAAGTGTAACACAAATCTAGTTCATTCCTTCCCTCCTCCCTCCCTCCCTTTCATTTATTTAAGAGAAAGGGGAAGGGATGGAGAAAGACAGACAGAGAAACAGTGATGTGAGAGGGAGACATTGATCGGTTACCTCTTGCACACACTGACTGGGGACCAAACCCTCAACCCAGGCATGTACCCTGACTGGGAGTCAAACTGGCAACATTTAGTTCTGTGGGATGACTCCCAACCAACCGAGCCACACTGGTCAGGGCACGAGTCCGGTTCCATAAATCACATTTTCCCCTCATATTATTATTTACACTGTTACTTATGCAACTCCTACACCAAAGACATCATATTCAAGGGTAGGGAAGGGCTGCAAAGTGTTTAGTTTACCCCTTTCTTGACACCACATTCACTAGTTTCCTAAAGTGAATGGGCAACACAAAGGCAATCCCCTCATGTTATTTTTATTTTAAGCGATTAAATATATCATCTTGAATATATTCTTATAAAAATGTTGAAAACATAGAAAAAAAAAGAAAAAAACCTCTTTGACTTCCTATCCAAACGTAGCCCTCTGTCATCTCGTTGAGTATTTCCCATGATCTTTTCCTCCCAGCTTTATTATTACTGACATATATGTAAGTTTAAGGTGTACGATGTGATGATTTGATACACATGGATACTGCAAAATGGTTACCAGAAGAATGTTAGTTGGCACCTCCATTCCCTCACATACTGTGTGTGTGTTGATAACATTTAAGATCTACTTTTAACAGCTTTCAAGTATATAATATACTATAATTCATTGTAGTGACCATGCCCTACATTAGATCCTCAGAACTCACTCATCTTGTAAATGGGAGTTTGTACCCTTTTACCAACATTTCCCCATATCTTCCAGCCCCAATCTCTATTCCTGAGTTCAGCTCTTTTAGATTCTGCATACATGAGAACATACAGTACTTGTGTTTGTCTGCCTTATTTCACCTAGCATAATGTCCTCAGGGTCCTCCACTTTGTTGCAAAAGGCAAGATTCCCTTTTGTATGGCTGAATAATATTCCTGTGTGTGTGTGTGTGTGTGTGTGTGTGTGTGTGTGTGTGTGTGTTATCACATTTTCCTTTTCCATTTATCCAATGATGGATGTTCAGGTTGTTTCCATGTCTTGGCTATTGTGAATAACATTGCTATGAACTTGTAGGTGCAGCTATCTCTTTGAGGCAGTGTTTTCATTTCCTTTGAATATTATCCAGAAGTGGGACTGTTGAATCATATGGTAGTTCTATTTTTAAATTTTTGAAGATGCTCCATACTGTCTTCCATGGCTGTAACCAATTTACATTCCCACCAATAGTGGACAAGGGTTTCCTTTTATTTCATGCAGCCGCACCAACATACTTGTCTCTTACCTTTTTGATAATAGCCATTTCAACAGTTGTGAGGTAATAGATATCTCATTATGGTTTTAATTTGCATTTTCCTGATGGTTAGTGATGTCAACCATCTTTTCTTGCACCTGTGGGCCATTTATATTCTTCTTTGGAAAAATGTCTACTCAAGTTTGTTACACATCTTTAATCAGATTTTATTTTGCTACTGAGTTGTATGAGTTCCTTATATATTTTGTATATTAATGCCTTATCAGATAGATGGTTTTCAAATATTTGCTTCTATTCTGTAGGTTGCATTTTCAATTTGCTATTTTGTTTTGTTTGTTTACAGACACTTTTTATTTCTTTTTAAGGTTTTATTTATTTATTTTTAGACAGAGGGGAAGGGAGGGAGAAAGTGAAAAAGAGAAACATCAATGTGTGGTTGCCTCTGGTGTGCCCCCTACAGGGACCTGGCCCACAACGCAGGCATGTGCCCTGACTGGGAATCGATCCAGCAACCCTTTGGTTCGCAGGCTGGTGCTCAATTCACTGAGCCACATTAGCCTTTTTAGTTTGATGTAGTCCCACTTGTTTATTTTTGCTTTTGGTGTTACATCCAAAAAATAACTGCCAAGGCCAATCAATATTAAGTGGCTTTTTCCTTGTTTCTGTCCAGTAGTTTTACAGGTTCAGGTCTTACATTTAAGTCTCTAACACATTTCAAGTTACTCTTAGTGAGTGGTGTAAGATAGGGATCTAATTTCATTCTTCTGTATGTGGGTTAGCCAGTTTTCCCAGCACCATTTATTTAAAAAAGACTATTCTTTCCCCCACTGAATCTTCCTGGTTCCCTTGTCAAATATTAGTTGGTCATACAATACATGGGTATGAGAAGTCTTGATTCTATTTCACTGGCCTGTCTACTTTTATGCCAGTACCATATTGTTTTGATTACTATAGCTTTGTAATAAAATGTGTAATCAGAAATTGGGATGCCTTTAGCTTTAATTCTAATCTAAGCGCTTCAAATGAATTATCTAACTTTCTCCTCCCAAGTCTTATTCAGACATAATTCTCATCATGTTACAGGTAAGGACATTTTACAGAGACATTAAGTAACCTGCCTAGGGCCAAACAGCTATTAAATGGAGACACCAAGGTTAAAATCCAAGCAGCCTGGTTCCAGGTGGTTCTCAACTCTGGTTGTGTAACAGATTATACAAGGAGCTTTAGGAAATACTACTGCCCCGGCTAACCCATCAGAAATTCTGATTTGTCTGAGAGATCTGGGCTGGGGCCAGGATAGCTACACATTTTAGAGTTCCCCAGGTGATTCTAACAATTCTAAGTTCAGCCTAGTCCTAGACTAGAGCAAGTAAAATCTGAGATGTAATAACATTATGTTGTATCACTTTGTTATCTCACCTTATTATCTCCCTGAGAAGTAGGCTGGGAAAATATCAGCACAATTTTTGTAGTGACAAAACAGGTTCTGAAAGGTATATGAAGTATTGGTGAAGGCGTGGAGAAACAGGTATCCTTACAAACATATGAGATCCTCAAATTTTTTAATTTTGGCTAATTTGATGGGTGAAAAGTGTTATTCTTTTACTTTATATTTTCCTCATTAATAGTAAGATAGACCCATTTTTATAAGTTTATATATCCTCCTTCATTACTTTTGTGCCTTCTGCAATAGATACTGTAAA